>CAIGQQ010033541.1:14585185-14621798 GCA_903798035.1 Danio albolineatus
ATATATATATATATATATTATTTATATAAAAATAAATAAAACACATATTATTTGTTTATTTATTTGTTTTTTTAAAATCATTTTTTATTTGAAAATGTAATTTAAAATTAGAGGGAAACAATGAGTGTGTATGAGTGTTTCCCAGTGATGGGTTGCAGCTGGAAGGGCATCAAATGCGCAAACCTTATGCTGGATAAATTGGCGGTTCATTTCGATGTGGTGACTCCAGATTAATAAAGGGACTAAGCGGAAAAATTGAATGCATGAATGAATGAATGAATGAATTGAAGGTAAACGTCGGAACAGCAATGATATTTTGTCAGTTTATAAGTATATTTATATATTTAAAAAAAAAATTATGATAACATTTTTTTCATCTACTGTGCAAAATTAGCAGCCAGTTCTTATTATTACAATAGATGATGCAAGTTTTGTGAACCTGTTATTATTAACTCTAATAAATGTCATCAAGATAAGACAATTAAAGGGGTCCTTTAAAGTACTTTGAGCCTAAAAATTTATATAAATAAATCAATGTTATAAATCATAGCTGTTGGACTTTGACTGTTTTTTTATTTTAATTATTATTAAACAAATTATGCTGGCTGGTTAGAAGAGGTCTAAAATGTTTTCACCTCTTTTGCTTTCACCAGTTCTGTCCTCTAGCCTTCTCCCTAAACAAGCAGATGGCAATTAACAAATATAGGGTTTGATATGTGATGGATTGTTAGAAGAAAAGTAGATTTGCCAGGACATCATCCATAAATTTTACAGAAATAGTCTTTACCCCAAAACGCAAAAAGTAATTCAGTGCATTTCAAAATGCAGTTAAACACCTGTAAAGAAAATGCAGAATATTACAATATTTATTATTATTATTATTAATAATAATAATAATAATAATATTTTAATTGTATTTTTAGCATATGTAAAGTATTTTAACAGTATAATATTTATCCTAATTCTATGTTATCTGTTTACACAAAAAATACAAAAAGGATAGTTTGTTGATCAGTGTTACAAAAGACATTAGCTGAATTAATTGCCGTAATCTTTTGTTCACAAGTATATATTTAGATATTTTTGCAATATGCCTTGCGTTGGAGTGGAAGTTACTTTGGGAGCAGCTGCATAGAAAGCTAATTAATGTAAACTATGAATCAGTAATGTTTAGTTATGGTTTGCAAAACCCCTCCATGAACACTGAGAACAGAAAAGCTTTCAGGCCAAGTGTGATGCTAAGCGCAAACCTAGCTTGCACCCCCAAGTCCTCTTATCTGTATGTCAATGTCATTTTACGCCATCATACTCCCTAGGAGGCTGTTTTGACGGCTTCTACCCCTGGAAAAGAATGAAGAGTCGGCCCATGGGGCTGCTGTGAAGAGACCCAGGCTTTTCTGGTCCTGAGAAACTGGAGTGTGCTCTTTTCAGCCCTGAGCATGATTCCCCCGTGTATCGTTGAAGCTCAACTCACAGGACGCCGTAGCTCTTAGCATTCTTTTTTCACACGTGCTATGCTGACAAGCAACACTTGGAGTGTCCTCTTCATCGACACTTTCCAAAGAGGATCAGGCTTAACCAGCACCTCTCTCTCTAGATCTGCTGACAGACTCTAAAAGTCTCCAGAAGAGCCTGTTCTTGAAAATGCCAGCTTTCCTCAGACATTCTGACCAGTTAAATTCTTAAAGGAAAAGTTTAAGCGGATAAATACAAATTTCAATCATCATCATGTCATTCCAAATCTGTATGACTTATTGTAAAGCATAAAAGATGTTATGTTACACTAAAATAAATCTGTAATTTTACGGTTTATTTCCGGCAGCTGGGGTTAAATTACAGAAATATACCGTAAAAAAAATTAAATTACAGAATTTTCCTTAAATTTAAATTTCTGGCAAATTTCTGTAATTTAATATCCATTATTTTACTCTTTTTTTTTTCCTTTTTTTTTTCGGCACCCCAACTGCCGGAAATAAACCGTAAAATTATAGTTTTTTTTTTTTTTTTACAGTGTGTTTTTTTGTACAATGGCTACCAACACCGTTCATAATCATATGTTAATGCAGCTATGGAATGACTTGAGGGAGAGTTAATGATGACAGATTTTTTGTGGAGTGTCCAATTAAAGGGATAGTTCATCAAAAAAATAAATTCTGTCATTATTTATTCACTCTTTACTTGTTTCTTCTGTTGAACACAAATGAAACTATTTTGAAAAAAGCTGGAAACCTGTAACCACTGACTTCCATAGTATTTGTTTTTCATACTATGTAAAGGCTTACAGGTTTTCAGTTTTTTTCAAAATATCTTGTTTTGTGTTCAACAGAAAAAAAGAAACTCAAAAGCACAAACTATAGAGTGGAGGAACTATGATGTCAATTTGTATGCAAAACCCCAGAAGCGAGTTAGCATTTTAGCAGTTCCGGTTCCGTCCTGAAGTCAATGGGCTTTTCCAATGGGATTTCAATTAAATCGCTTAAATAAGGTTTGTGGCTAACACAAACTCAAGATACTTTCACGTTTTATTCTACGACATAAAACACATCAGTTACATCACACTCTTGATTTTTTTAATTATTTTTTTTCAATCTGTTACGCTTCTTAATTAAGTCATTTGGATTTGACTGTGATTTAAGTATTTTCACGAATAGTGTGTGTAGTTTGTAGTATTTTTCTAATTGGTAATTCATATTGAGTGTAGATAATGCCTTCACTTGTAGAGACCATCACGACAGATTATTTTGTTGATCATTTATTTTAATTAAACGATAGTTTAATAAAAGGATAATATGAAGATAACTCGCTCACTGCTTACCAGTGCAGCCTGTCTCTTTCCTGCTCTCACTAAGGCAAACGTGTGAATAAATGTGTAAAAAAATACATTTTTACATGATCAATTGATTTTTCGTCTTTTTTTCTTCATCCGAACACATTTTAACTCTGTCGTATCTGCAATATTTACACTCCTCCTTAACACAGATAGCATATATGACTGTATGGGCTGCTTTTCACTGTACTTGGTGACAAAAAAAAAATATTGAATGTTGTTCTCTATCCATGATGGAACTTGAGGCATTTGATAGACTTGTCTCTCACGCCTGATTTCTGTCGTCTGTTACTAAGGTAAGCGGGCTGTATGCACTCAATCGAAACACTTATTTAAATATGTCTTAATATGTCTTATGATAATACTATGTAGTCACATTTATACTTACAGATTTTAAACTTTTACAACAACCGTATTGCAAAACAAAATGTATTTCCTAAGTAAAAAACTATCCAAAAGGCACGTAGGTTTATGTGTTTTTGCGTATTTATTTGTTTATAATATATAGTGGATTATAATATAATAAACCGAGATATTAAACTTTTATCATGGACCATATTTCTAAAAATAAGCGTGAAAAGTTGTCCGTAGCGGGGTGGTGCTGATGTCACAGGCGAGCGCCCTGAAGGCACTGTAGTCCGTTTATTGCCTAATGTTAGCTTTTCAAGTCTTGCGTTTGCTTTTAAGATCCAAATGTTTGTATTTTCATGTGAAGATAATCTCACTGGTGCGTGTAATGAACAGTGTTTGAACACAGAGCTTGTTATTTGCAATCTTCGAAAAGCCAATGGGAAAATCCCATAGAGATTTTATCGAGGTAACCAGTTTTATGCTAGCAGCCGATTAGCCTACAAGGTGACGTCATAGTTCCTCCACTCTATTGTGCAGCTCTTAAGAAGTTGATTATCTGTTAACCTGCCTGTTGTTTTAAGTCTAAAGAATTTTTATTCGTTATTGTTTCTCAAATAATTGTGGTAGAAATTGTAATAATTGTCATGTTTGACAGCCTCGTTGCTCAGCACCAGAGTGAGAGATTTTTTTAAGGCAAAGTTAGAGATAGTTTACCCAAAATGTAAAAATTCTATCATGGTTTACTTCGTTTTCATTATGAGTAGCAAAAAGAGCTGCTGTCAATCAACGTCAGTAAAGCTCAGTGTTCGTATTACTTCAGTGCACTTCAGTGTCTTTTTTTGTGTATTGCCAAAAGAAAGAAAGATTTGGAATGAAATGAAGGTGAGTAAATGAATCTCTTTCTTCTTTTGCTTCTCTTTATTATTACAAATACAATTGAAGTCAAAATGATTAGCCCTCCTGTGAAAATGTCTTATGTTTTTCCAAATGTTTCCCAAGTGCTGTTTAACGTAGAGATTATTTTTTAAACATATTTTTCAACAAAATACTTTTAATGACCAATTTCTAATAACTACATCTTTTTGCGTTTACAATGATGACAGTACATAATATTTTACTAGTTATTTTTGCAAGATACAAAGCTTAAATAAGATAGTATTCAGCTTAAAGGGCAATTTAAAGGCTTAACTCTGGTTTTATAGGCAAGTTAGGTTAATTAGGCAAGTCATTGAACAACTGTAGGTGGTAAGACTTTATTTCAATGGTCCATTTGAGTATTAGTAGACTGTCTACGTAATATGTGTTGATACTGACATTCAACAGACATTTAACTGACTATAAGAAACTTTGCAAGTACATGTCAACTTACACTAACCCAACCCCTAACCCCAACCCTAACCCCAACCTAACAGTCTACTTATAATCTAATGAGAATTAGCTGCAATGTAACTTAAATTCAACAAACGGACCATCAAAATAAAGTGTGACCCTGTAGATTGTTCTGTAGCGAATCGAAAAAGGGGGATAATATTATTGACCTAAAATAAATAAATAAACTGCATTTATTCCAGTCAAACTAAATAAATAAGACATTACCCAGAAGAAATCATCCCGTGCTCCATTATATGTCACTTGGGAAATATTTGAAATAGGATCAAACTTTCCTAGCAGGGATAATAATTCTGCCTTCAGCTGTAAGTCTGATTCTTCTAATATACAGTAATATTCTTATAAAATGACAGATGCAGAGTAAAGTTTCGTCAACCATCTGCCTTTGGTTGCCACCGCTGAACAGTTGTGGGTTGAGCTCACCAGTCTCCCTGGTGTTGTGACTCTGTGGTCAGGCTTTGGACCTTGGGGAGGGATTGCTTGCCCGGTTCACAATGCAATCGGGTCTCATCCAGGAGACTGTGATTGTTCCATGGAGCCTCCTCCAGGTACAGTGCTGCTTTTGTTCCAGCAAGTCACAAGCTGAATGTAGTCCGGGAGGCTCGACCAGCTTTGGGAACCATTCTATCAGGAGGCTTTGTGCTACCCAACGGCCTTCTTCTCACTGTAGAGGACAAGAGAAAACGGCTGACATTTTAAACAGGGGATCCCTACTTCACAGAAGTTCCATGCCATTCAATGTGTTGCTCAACAAATGACCTAAACAGTCAAGCATCACAAATTTGGGTGTGTTTTTTTTCCCTATTTGCTTTCACGCTCGCATGTGTTGTTTTTCAATCATGGTGAAATTGACAGCTCTTCTGACTCACCAACTTGTGATTCAATGAATCCCAATGTGCAATGAGCCACAGTTCCAGCTGAATGGAGCTGGCTGTCATAGGTGTTGGGCTGTGAAAGTCTGCTACTGTTTTATCGATAACAACAGACTGCACGTTCTCCCAAAATAACATTACAAATTGATCGCTAAAGGTTTGTTTTACAGGAATTTCTTCATATAATGTTACCCTGCTATTACAAAATTGATGTCTTATTTTAAGCCATTTTATCAAATGTACTTTTAAAAAATATGTATTAAAGGCAATTTCATTCATTTTCTTTTCAGCTTAGTCCCTTTATTAATCTGTGGTTGCCACAGCGGAATGAACCGCCAACTTATCCAGCATATGTTTTATGCAGCAGATGCCCTTTTAGCCGCAACCCATCACTGGGGAACACCCCTACACTCCCTTTCACACACATACACCACAGACAATTTAGCTTACCCAATTCACCTAGCACATGTCCTTGGACTGTGTGGGAAACCAGAGAACCCGGAGGAAACCCTTGCGAACATGGGGAGAACATGCAAACTCCACACAGAAATGCCAACTGACTCTGCCGAGGTGTGAACCAGCGACTTTTTAGCTATGATGTGACAGTGCTACCCACTGTGCCACAGTGCCACCCAAGGCAATTTCACAAAAAAACTCAATTAAATGTAAAAGACTGCTATTTGAATTGGTTTCTTGATCTATATAAATTAAATTTTGCAGTGATTTTTGCCTCTAAAACTGTCAATAAAAGCAGATATTACTTGTGTGACATGCCAAAACAACTTTTTTACAGATATTGACAAATGAGGAATAGTTTGTATTTTAGCATTGCAATAGTATCATCTCATGACTGGTATATTAAATCATAAATATTTAATATATCTAATACTTTATTTTCAAAGACAGACTTTTTTCCCAAAGCATACCTAAACTACTTTTGCAGAGTGGTGTTATATTAAATAATTATTAAAGACGTTCAAAAACGAGAAAGCTTTGCGGTTTTGTGTCATCTCATGACTACCACATTTAGTCTTGTTTACTGTTGACATTTGTAATATTTTTCCTCTAAAGCATACCAAAAAGCAAATAGAATTTTATGAAAATAAATTTAATCAGATGCAAACCGAAAATGCAAAAAGCGGCCTTAGATGATAAACCCAGTCTTTTAGCCTACTTTTAGTCTTTTCTTTGCTACAGTATAAAATAATCATATATTTGTACTGCAAAAGTAATTTGTAGCATAGAATAAATAAGCATGTCAAGCATCTGAATCATCTCAATTTGCAGCATCTGTTTAGCTAAAAGGAAGCTGCAGTGAATAATGCCCAGAGTCCGGCCATGTAAGGAGGCATTGTCAAGGTCACTGTACCAGCAGCTAACATAATTTCCTCAAAGTCAGGACAGCTCTGTTTTCATGTTTAATTTTGTTTCTTAACTGTTTGTACTTAAGCAAGCATATATATAATAGATATGCAGAATAATAAGAGTATGAATAACATTCTCTCATAGTCACAGTAACTCTGTGATGAAACACAACATCTGCTGAGGTTCATGGACAAATTCTTGATTTTATTTATTTGTTTATTTTCTCTGTTAGTCAGTAATTCCTTAATATATAAATAGGTTAAAATAATAATATGTAATAAATATGTCAAGTTTGATTTGGGGGTGAGCTGTCTCTTTAAGGGTACTTTGGCCTGGTGTGCTCTTAACCAGATTATACAAGAACTGATTTTTTCCCCCTCGCCTCATTTCCTTCAGTCTGTGTGATAAACCACAAACTGCCTTGCGATAAACAAATAAACTACACGGTGGTCAGATTTAAGAAAGCCCCACGTGTCCGACCGTTTACTTGCAGTACACGTCAATTTTTTTTATTGATCAAATATTCCTGAAGATAACTCTACATATGGCGTTGTTCTTACATCAGTCTTTGATCAAACGACAGGACACGTCAATTTATGATAGATCATTCGGAGTCGACAATATTCTTTTCCTCCTTTTTTACTTCTTCAGCAAGTAAAAGTACACAAAAGTGGCATGTCTTTCGACAATAAATAATAAAATATTTTGTAATACAGGAACGAAACGAAACCTCCAGAACTAGTCAGTCATATTAACTTAAATTAAACCTATACACATCTTTGGGAAAGAAAAAAAAACTTCTTGGACGGACACGAACACATGAAATTCCCACACAGCTTGTGGCAAAATAGAGGTATACCTTGTTGCAATGCCTTAGTACTTGGGCTTCAAAAGAGACCATATAACAAAACTGTAATCGCAGTAGACCTCGGCTGCCATACCCTTATTTTTGAGCAAGTAGTCCGTCTCGATCTTTTATAGAAACAGAATAAACAGTCATGGTTTCATTATAGGCTACTCACGTTGCGCACACAAGTAGACTATATATGAATGAATATATTAGACTAAGTTCTCTTGCGTCTTATATCCGTAGAGGTCCATTGATTTGTCATAAAGTGGGAAAAGTGTGGAGGGGTATTTGGCAAAAGTGTAGCCGACCAGGTCCACTCGGCCGCGGAGCACTGCAATGATCATGTCAGGTTCGGTATGTGAATATGTGCGCCGGCTGGGTCCACTTTCGCTGGAGTCTGCAACTTTAAATGGTCTTTTCGCAACACTCGTTGGACTTGCTCGGTCGGAGTGTGTTTAAATCCCACGATTGTCATCACAGTGTATAAATACAACCAAAGGTTGTTTCGATATAGAGGCCTCGTGCAGTCGGAGGATGGGCTTTTATTCAGAAGCGGCCCTAAATGAAATAGGGATGGAAGAAACTTCACGAGCCTCTCTCTGAGATTGGTTCCCGGACACGTCCTTTCGCAAACTTCAGGTGCAGGAGATAATCCACTCGCCTAGGCCTCTATAGGACTCGCTACCATGCTGTTTGGTGTATCTGGCAGTTGCGAGGACATTGACGCGACCTCGCTCCCTGTGGAGTTTGAGCCTGGACCACCTTCTGAAAAATTCACCTAAAACGAGAAAATGTATGTTGTTATTATTGTTGTTTAGAATATTTGTTATTAATAATTTAAATATTATTAAAAGCGTTTGCGGTGGGTTTATAACTGCTACTGGAGTTATGTCTTTACGCACAGCTTTGCGCACTCACCAGTTGTTGGAAAGCAGGCTGGTCGATGTCACTCTGCAGTGCGAAGTCACTCAGGACTTTCCAAGGCGGTTGGTAACTCTGCACCTCCACTTGGTTTGCCTGCAAACCACCGTCGTGTCTCTCTGGACTGGTCGCCACCATTGGAGTACCTGTCATCCCCTGGATGTTCTGCAGATGACCGCGTATGATTTATATTTAGCCATAAATAGAGTTCAGGTAACGTAGTACAAAAACGTATCGTGTGAAGTCTAACAATCAAACAAGTTTAATGTTTTAAATAACAAAACTCGCCTCACATTGTTATAATTTCCTTATAAAACTTCTTAATAGACATACAAACTTTTTATTTTAGAAATTTGATATACTTTAAGATATTTTGCTAGGCTTTTTTGTAAAAACATTGCTAAAGGAACATATGTAACTGGATAACAGAAATTAAAGAACTGAAGGGTTTATTAATTTTGGTTTATGGACTGACGCGTCACTAGTCTTACCGTTTTGTCGTTGGGTTGCTGCTGCTGGAGTTGTTTCATCAGTATGCTCCTCTTTTTATCCTTGCAGCGCTTGTTTTGAAACCAAACCCTGATGACTCTCGGACTGAGACCCGTCATCTCAACGAGCTGCTCTTTCATGAGGGCGTCGGGTCGAGGGTTGGCATTGTAACAAGTCCTCAAGGTATGGAGCTGTTTTTCGTTGAGGACTGTCCGGACGCGGGTTGTTTTCTCAGGTTGCTTGTGCACATGAGGTCGAAGCGCAGGCTGACGTGCCGAAATGGGCTCTGCTGCATAAAAATACGAAACAAACAAAAAAGAAATAAATATTAGATGTAAAGAGCTCTTGTATGATGTTTTACATTTAGTAAAAAAACAAAACAAATAAACATATGTTAAGCGATCAACTGTCAATTATTTTAACCCAATTGTCCCCGAGGCCCATCTACGGTGGATTTACCTATGTGAAATAATAGGCGAATATTAATGTAGCCTAGAATAACAATAATAATACATTTCAAAATAATCACTCATGAAAACGGAGTAATATTATTTTCAGCATATAATTTATGATCTGTTTGAGACACCAGTATTAAGAGGAAATCACTCCATATGCGTAAAAAAGTTGATTCTTTATCAATTATTTCCATATAGAAATTTGCTCCTCCACTGATGCAATATTTTTCCTGTATGTATGACAAAGAGAGCTTCTTTTTAATAAGATTGAAACGCAGCCATGGTCGCAATCCCTTTTCTAGCAATTATATGTTCCTTCTGCCTGCAATAAATTCTGAAAGGCGCGTATGACCCAGATAGGTTTACGACACTTAATTAAACCAATCTGTGCATACCTCTGAATTTTAAATATTCAGGTGCGCGAGGTGTGCTGCCCATGACATTACTTTAAAGCTGCTGGTTATCAATAAACTTGCATTAACAACTGTTTTTGCAGTAATTTGCTCTACATAATTAAGATTATTATTTTATGAGAAATTAACCAAATAAGAGGCATTGATGCAGTAAATGTAAAACAGCAGAGCCTGTATACGAAACTGCGGGTATTTATTTATTTTTATTTTATTTTTTAGTGTTAAACACTCGAGGCTTTTTTTTACTTAGAGCTTTTTCTTTTACTTAGACGGCCTTTAAATGCGGAAAATTACTCATAGTTGACTCTGATTTGTAATAGCAGATTAATTTAAAACGCATATAGGCAATTTAGAAAGGGGAAAAAATCAAATGCTCGTATATAGGCTATGTAATCAGACAAACACACAATAACGTGCTATTATATTTATATAGTATATCAACATTTAAGATTGAATTACGTTTTCTTTGTATTTATTTGTGAATGGATCTCCTTTATTTCTCAAGTACATGCACAAGCTGACATTGTCGCGTGGTTGGCCACTAATCAGCAGAGAATATCCATTTCATGCATGAAAAGCTGAATTCAATAACAGACAAACAAGAAAAATAAAGCGAGTATACTATCAAACCACCACACGCTTGTGGTTTAGCTTGTTAATAACATCATTCACGGATGGTTATGAGCCAGCATCTATTCATCACAAGTTTCAATCTCGGAATGCAGAAGTATAATGTCAACATAAACATTTGTGTTTGTCTTAAACGCATGCTAAAAAATACTAAATCATCAGAGGAGATTTAGCTCTATAGAAATTCCCTCCCAAGACAAATAATCCCCGAGTCATTGAGCAAACAATGCTTTGTTAGTTGTAGTAGAATGCAATGCCTACCTGCCATTTGTAAAGGTCTCGCCGGATGTAATGGGCTTAATGGGTCACCAGCACCCATTGTTGCCCGCTCCACCACGTCATGGTCGGCCCTGCAGAAGAGCCCGTCTTCCCGCAGAGCGAACTCATCTCCTGGGATGAGCTGCCGACTACACGCCACACATCTAAAACACTCAATATGATAAACCTTCGAGCGTGCTCTCATCACAAAGTCATTCTTGCTGAAACCGATGTTGCATTTAGCACATTTGATCCCGTATAACCTATGAGAGAAAAGAAAGATACATTATAATGTGTTTTTATATATATGAATATGAACAATGGCATCGTTAAAAAAATTAACAGCTTGCTAGCTCGATTTGCAATTGCAATAAAATTTGTATGGTAACAAATGCACATAATTGTAATATATACAACAAATGTAAATATTTTAAAATAGGCCATATAGGCACATATAAATATATATACGTGTGTGGAAACAAATACTTTATAATTAATTTCGTTATTAAGTCGTCTAATGATTTAGCAAATTCCAAAATTAATAATTTTAATAATAATAATAATAATAATTATTATTATTATTATTATTATTATTATTACATTTCTCTTTAGAGTGTTGTGCATGTTTATCAACATTTTTGTTTATCCTTTATATAACAGTGGCTTCTTAAATTCTGTACTGTCAAAAATTATATGAAATTTCTCAGATAAATGCTGTAATGCCACAGTCTTCAACAAAGCTCCACAATAATTTTAGAGTAATTGCGCTGCAGGCTCATTTAAGACTGGAGATTAGCATATAGGTGCTGTCCAGTACTATCAAAAAAAAAAAAAGAATGACAGCATGCTGCCGTAATGCACCAATTAATAACAAGAGGTTACTGTCATTCAGTCATCCACATTCAAAACTAAAACATGACCTAATTGATCTGCGTTACCTGATGTAGTCCCGTTTACAGTAAGTTTTCCCGTCTCGCACAAAACATGTACAGGACTCGTCCAGATACTGGTTACATTCTGCACATTTCAAACACGCCGCGTGCCACTCCAGATCCGGCGACACGCGCAGAATATACTGGTCATGGATTTGATTCCCACAGCCGACACACAACGAGATTAGACGCTTTTCTGAATGAATAAGAGAGAAAACATAGGAAAGTTGTGTTAATATTTTTAACGTAATTTTCAGACAACCTAAAAGTGTTATTTGTAAAAGTGTAAAACTGCCCAATTTTGATCAGTGTTATATCATTAATCTGTGTGTAAAATTAAAGACAATGTGACGTTGTGATGATAACGGTGTTTATGAAAATTACTGAAGAAAAGCATGTCACATCAGAACCGAGAAAGGCTAAGCATTATAATTACTATTGTTGTTATTATTAGGCTATTAATAATAATAATAATAATAATAATAATAATAAAATAAATAATAATAAAATAAATAATAATAATAATAATAATAAATGGTCAAATATTATTATTTTTTCTATTAAGCCCTAGTAGTGATTTAAACTTGGTCCTAACAGCGGCTTGTCACGGTCTGTTCAGAACTTTTTAACTTTTGCACAACGCAAAACAAACTCCTAAAATTCTCCAAAATGATCGACAGACAGACATGCTTCGTTAAAAATTCGCCGATTTTAATGACAAGTGTCAATAGACACGTATATAAACAATAAAGCTTAACTTACTTTTCGGTGGATCCCCCATGTCTCCCATGTCAAGAAAGTAAGGCGGTGTTAGGTCCACTTTTAAAACCGGACAGAAGGCCCTTAGTGCCCGTGTTTTGATCTGTGAAGGTGGGAAAGTGGCCGAGGGTTTGAGGTGTTGCAGGACTTCCCGGAATCGAGATGCTTGCGATTAGAGTTAGGGGTGTGTGTTGAGCTCCTGTGCTTGGTCACAGTATTGATGGGCCACTCTTGTCCCTATCTCTCCCTCTCTGAAACTCCGCCGGCTTCAGCCCTTCTCTCTCTCTATTGGTCTGACGTAGGACACTCATACGTCACCTTTATGAGAAGCTGATTGGATATGGAAAAACGACCAGCTGTTCGGTGCCCAGGCCGATGGGTTCTTGCATTTGCCTTTCATATTTCATTCATACGGTTTTTTTAGATCCGAAATATGTTAAAATTAATATAATAATTATGAAAATAATAATAAATAATAATAATAATAATAAGAAAAGTAAACAGTGGTAAACGTTAACATTAGAATTGTTTATTTATCTGTTTAGCTGTTTATTTAGCTTAACTAGCCCATAGGCTACTTTTATATTAGGCTATATAAAATTAATTAGTCTCTATTTTGAGCCGGAAATGTAATATTTAAAGCATGTGTTACATTCATGAAAACATAATTTAAAAACAAGAAAAATAACAATTTTGCAAATGTACCGGTTTTATAAACATGCAACATTAAAATTAAATGGACAATAAACTGAAAAACTTAAAATGAATATAGGGTAATTTATATCAAGTCGTTTTGTTTAATCTATTTTTTTTTTCTTTTATTTATACAAGTAAATTAATCTGTCTTTGGTCTGATGGAGATGTTGGGTTGATGGACAATCTCTCTGGACCAGTATACAGATTTTCCGTAAATCCGTATTTAGGCAGTTGCACACAGGGGTGCATAACACGATTGAAATCGATGGCACATTTCAGGCTTGTCGCTATTCAAACTAAAACGCAATTACAGCACATAATTGCAGATAATGACCGTTTTAAACTGCGCGAGGCACGTGGTAATATAATCTCAATGTAAAAGAAGGATTGGTTGAACAAACAGGCAGAATATACTACAGAGCTGCCAAATCACCTGCGCCTTTTACAGCGGCAAGAGCAAAAATAATGATTTGATCTATGAGTTAAACTAAGAGCTGTCACACAGCCCAAAATAGTATTGCATTTCAACAGTCTTTTGGTTTGTTTTTATTAATCACAATTTTAACACAATCACAATTATTTTAAATTTTACAAAAAAAAAACAACAACATCAAAAAAAAAACAAAAAAAAAAAACATAGCTAATCTGTACCTCTCCACTGACAGTGATGGACAAAACAAAACAGTAGCCGAGATATGACAGCCGGGATGCTGGCAGCCGAGCATCGCTATAACAGACACAAACACGCCCTCTTGTGTTAGAAATATGACCCAAAGCAGAATCACCAAACAAAGACATATGCAAACATGGGCGAGGGCTTACATTAATTCCTTATTCTGCTCGACAAACACGTAAAGTTGTTTGTGGTCATTGAGTTTTTGAGAATTTAGAACCCATTTGAAATAAACAGTGGAAAAGATGTAAAGCTTTGTTTCTACTACAGCTGTTTATGCGCATCATGTTTCTGCCTCAGATTTGTAAGATCACAGTATGGCTCAGTTGCTGCTGTTTGGGCATTGCCATTTGCTCTGTTGTTTTTGAAATCTTTTTAAACATCTATCACTAAATTAAAGAATGCAATACTTTTCTTGCCAAAATATATAAGAAAGAGACAGTGTGTTTAACAGGGATAGATGATTGAGAGTGTTTGTAGATCCATTTGTACTGGTGTACAATATGTCAGCATAATTGATCAAATCCATATATCCAATTGTTTTGATAGCCAGCAGAATGTACTCATGAAGAGTGACTCTTTATTTGCATTGTGCGTTTGTGTATTTGATTCAACATGGTGCATCAAAAGGCATTATGTAACAAGAGGAAGAATGTGAATTGTGAATGTGTATTCCTCAACAATATTCATCAGTCTTAGTAAGGAAACAAAGGCTTCAGGTTAGCAAGATTTTTAACATTTTTCAACAAACTGCAGTTGACCGATTTTGCAAAAGTAAAGTAATGAATTTTTATGCCATCTTCCGTCACCACATTTGCCAGTATAAATTATGAATTGACCATGGAAAAACACTTAAATACTCTCTCTCTCTCGCTCGCTCTCTCTCTTTCTGTCACTCATACAGTCATACACAGGCACACAGAGGGTATACTGGGTGTGTATATATATATATTTGTTTTACCATAATAAGAATGAACATCATAGTCTGGGATAAGATTATTTGTGTTTATGCATTTGAACTATGATGACTTTTTGGTAAAACACGGCAGACAGAAAAACAACTGTGAAAACAACACAGTACGTCATTTCCTACACATACATTAAACTGGCTCTTAATCTCATTTGAGTTATGAGTTAAATCGAACATTAAATAAATACATTTTAGTTTAGTTATTTAACATGTTTTAATTTTACTTTAATAGATGACTTCTCATGACTTATTCATAGGTCCACAACTGCAGATTTTTTAATAACTTCTGTAATATTTTTGAATAATGTGAACATTTTTACGATTCATGCACGATGCCTTTTTTAAATGAATGTTTTCTGTCTTTTGGTAGATGTATTTTACGAGACACTTTGTTTACAGTTTGTATTTTATGAGACACGTTGTTTACAAATAGAGCTCACAAATACATATATATATATATATATATGTATGTATATATATATATATATATATATATATATATATATATATATATATATGTATGTATGTATGTATGTATGTATGTATGTATGTATGTATGTATGTATGTATGTATGTATATGTATATAATATGCAGGCAAAATTTTAATATTTTGAATAAAATGTGGATTTTTATTGTTTTAAAAATATTTTACATTGTTTAACATTTTTAAACGTAATAGTTTCAATTGCTATTTTCAAATAACCAAATTAACCTGTGTCGTGATGACAGTACATTATATTTTCTTAAAGGTGCTAATATTGATCTCTCTTGTAAGACACTTACTTTGTGTGTGTGCGCATGTGTACACATACAGTATACATGTATACAGTATATATACTGTACATAAATATGAATAATAAGCAGGGCCAGACGGAATCTGTGAACATTTTTTTTACTATTTGTGTGCATAGTTTTGTCAGTGGATAACTGCAGATATTTATGAAATGATTCTGAGAGTATAGTCCCTACATATAACCTTTATTTAAGGTTTATCATGCAAATCCAATGAGAGCCATTTGTTTTGTAAACAAAGTGTCTCGTAAAATACATCTACCAAAAGACAGAAAATATTCATTTAAAAAAGGCATTGTGCATGAATCGTAAAAATGTTCACATTATTCAAAAAATATTACAGAAGTTATTAAAAAATCTGCAGTTGTGGACCTATGAATAAGTCATGAGAAGTCATCTATTAAAGTAAAATTAAAACATGTTTAGTAACTAAACTAAAATGTATTTATTTAATGTTAGATATAACTCATAACTCAAATGAGATTAAGAGCCAGTTTAATGTATGTGTAGGAAATGACGTACTGTGTTGTTTTCACAGTTGTTTTTCGGTTTGCAGTGCTTTACCAAAAAGTCATCATAGTTCAAATGCATAAACACAAATAATCTTATCCCAGACTATGATGTTCATTCTTATTATGTTAAAACAAATTTCTCAGATGAATTGCTGAGAACTTAAACAATATAATGCCTCAGCTCAGATCATAATGTAACAACATTACTTGTGCAAATTGCTTTAAAGTCATACATCAATCACTGATCTCAGAACAACAATTATTTGCTGTTAGGCTTAAAGCAGCCATGTTATTCTTTGTCATATTCTTCATGAGCCTACCTGCCATTCTTACAGTATGATAATCACTGAACAACAGCTCCGGAGGGAGTCTCACAAGACATTTGTGGATATTATATTCACAGAATAGCACAACTATACTTTGTCCTAACAGCAAATATTGTTCTGATCCGCAAATCAGCAAACGTATCACGTCGAGCTCCTGGTTATAAACAATAAAGTCTTTATTCTAATAGATTTCTCTTGAAATTTTTAAAGTGTATAAATTAGGATAATGTTAGAGCTGTAGCGTAAAGATAATCATTCAGGCTTTCTCGTTGAATATAAGTATGAAACCCATCCTGACCTCTCATTAACCTCCGTTTCATTGATCACCTTCACCAGCTTGGCTGAATTTGGAAAAAGCTTCTGAGAGGTAATGGAGGATAGAGCACAACCTGAAGGATGTCTGCTATTGACAAAGTGCGGTTTATGTAATGTCATTCAGTTCAATAGCGTGCATTAGTTCTTTTGGTAAGGAGAAAAAGGGGCAAATCTGTTTTGTGAGATGTTTGCTTTGTACAACCTCTCGGCCTCAAAGACTGAAGACCTTGGATCTGTGCATTCAGTGGGAAATGTACCGACATATATTTATGTCCATATGTGTGGCACGACTACAAGTTCTAGATTCCTTTAATGAATTGTTTATATGGTAGCAGGGTTTTGTTCTCAAGAGCACAGCGGCGTGTGCTCTCTCAGCCATTTTGAGAAGTACAAGTCTCAATGTGCTTGTAAATTTAGCTTGTTAGATTCCATGCCGAAGTCTCCTTCAAGCACAGTAGCCGCTTCTTACAGCTCAGCAGGAGTCCATTCGAGATGAATGGCACGAGCAGCGTTTCAGCTACTTTGCGTGTGTCTGTGCCAGCTCGCGCATATGTGTGTGTGTATGTGCATGTGTCATCATTTCTTTAGACCTAATGCTTTCTTTTCGAGCTGAGATCTCTTTACACTAAGCAACTGTGTTTGTGGAACAGTGTGTGTGTGTGTCCATCCTAGATTTTCTCCGCCTTTTAAAATGACTCGTTATGATTACAGTTTAGCATGTTCTGAGGAACGGTGATAAAAACACACACATTTTAGCAGGGAAATCAGTGAGCTTTAAAAAGAGGCTTCTGCCTTCTCACAATGACAGACATCAGTGATTTTTGTCATTGTTAGGTGCTGTATCCATTGTCTACGGATCACTCTTTTTTCCATTTATGGAGTATTTTCAGAGGAACACTATGAAGGCAGCTGCTGGATTATATATCTTTATTTTAGAAATGTATTGTTTTGCATTGGAACATTTGTGTTTTGATCATTAAAATGATTACAATGCTAAATGTGGATAGAAAAAGGTCTAACAATATCACCAGGAAAGAATCGTCAGCATCAGACTTACTTAAATTCATTTTTAAGGACTGTTTGTGACATTGAAATGGGTGAGTTTATGTTTTGCACTTCTATGCTTTTTATACATATCTATAGCCAATAGTCATTTTAGGCTTCTGCTTTTGTTTATTTGTTTGTTACATTGCATGCGTCACTGCAGAAAACTGATAGACCATTGCTTTTCTAATTAACCTCCTCAGTCAGATGAGACATATGGCTATCAGATTGTTCAGGATCTTTGGCTGATACTAATCAGTTCACTTTAATTAACTCAAACAGCTACAGGCTGGAGTGTGTCACTGGTTTGTTTGTAATATTTCGTGTGCTTTCATTGTTAAACATAAAGGTTATAGGTTGCTATCTGTGGCTCTGAACATGCTAAAAACTTTACAATGCACAAACATTTGTGTATTGTCAAAACAGCTTTTTTAGATGATTAACATTTTCTTTTATCTATTAAAATCTAAAGGTTTATGAAGTAATATCATGAAAAAAAAAACATTTTTTGATCCCAAAAGAATCTTTAGTAGTTAAAATATTTTTTCAACTCTTAAACATAAAGGTCACAGATAAATCTTTTTACACCAATGCCCTAAAAGAAGCATTTTGAGAATGCAATTCTTAAAGGCCATTTTTCTTAGTGTGAAGAATATTTAAAAAATAGTAAGAAAATTCTTTACTGCAAAGTGAATTTGTGAAATTATTCGATCCCATGAATGTTTAATCTGTATGGAACATTTAATGGCAACAAAGAACCTTTATAATTAAGAGTGTTTGATGTTAATAACATTTTCAAAATCACTTTTATTGTGCTTTAAATAATAAGTTATGTTTAACATAACTTCTTTTGGAATGAAAAGAGGACGGCTGTGCAATATGGACAAAATAATCATATTGCGATTTTTATTTTTATTTTTGTATTTTTTTTGTATTTTTTTGAACGAATATTGATATTTGTGATTCTTATTGTTTTTATTTTACTGTTGCTTTTTCAAACGCGCTACATACACACACATTCTAAATGTATTCAGTGTACAAGAAGTGCATAACAAAACATTTCACAATGAAATAACAGTATTAAGTTTAATAAATAAAACTGTAGTAAAATTGTCTTTAAAACAGACAACATAAAATAAATTAAGATTAACTAATCTCAACTCTAGTTAAACACATACTGTACACAGTAGCACTAACTGCTTGATAAACAAAACTGTAATAAATTGTCTCAAAAACAGACAACATGAAAAAATAAAGATGAACTGACCTCAATTCCAGTCATAACCATAAATAAATAACGTAAATCAAAACCACCTGTTCGGTTCTCCCGCTCAACTTCATTATGCGCGGAGTGAGCTCTGATTGGTGAACCTCTTTCTCCCACTCAGCTTTGCTGTAATTGCCCGGTGTACTGCATCAGCTCTGATTGGTTAACATATTAAAATTATGCGCACAAGAACATGAACAAAAATCAAAATAAATTAATAGATAAAATTCCAGCCTTACACGATTTAGAAATTGTGTGTGCTTAAATCGCGATATATATATATTTTTGCGATATTGCGATTAATTGCACAGCCCTAGAAAAAAGGCATCAATGGATTACTAAAATTGATAAAATTAAAATTCACAACAATACAAGAACAATTTTTAATTATTCAAAGAACCTTTTAGACAATTCTTAAAAATATTTTATACCATATAGGATGTTTTGTGCAATTGAAAGTTTCAATGGATGCTAATGGAATCATCAATTTATTGATGTTATTAGTGATGTAAAAGATGGAACACTGGAACCATTATTGAATTTGTGTGGGTGTAAAATAAAAGGGTGTAAATAAAATAAAATTGTTATATTTTAAAAAAAATGTTTAGGTTACCCAAATTTGTTGTTATACGTCAAGAGTTCCTGTTAAAACAAGCTATTTTTTTCTTGCAAATATGTTAGAAGCTCCAAAATCTAGCACTTAGATTTGTACTAATCTCAGAATAGCTTATATTGTTGCTTTCAGCTGTAATATACTGGCTGTCAGCCATATTTATGTCTGAGCCAGAGTGAAATGAAAGCAGTTTCACTCACTGCCCACACTGAAGACCTTGGCTTTAGGTCATTTTTATTTGCAAATCAAGATGAAAATGTTTTAAAGAATGTAATCATGGTCAGCCAATCTCCTTATAGGCAGATTTAGTATTTTATTGGCAATAACTAATAGGTATCATTAACAGAAATGCTATTGCTGCAAACCTCTCGTATTTAAATAGTGTCAGTGATACTTTTCTTGAAGTCAAGGACTTGATCTGTTTTTCTTTTGCTGAAGACATCTCTAGAAGGCCTTATCCAGGTCTTTCGTTTACATTTAATCTTGCCTGATTTTTTTTGATAGCTGTCAGAATGAATGCCACCCGTCATGAGCCTGTCCACTCCGTGTCATCATTGAGACACCAGAGGGGTGAAGATCTCATCTGGGTCACTGTGGTCATACAGACCATATGGTTGCCTCAGTCATGGCCTACCTGAAGCAGCAATGCTAATCACTGAAGACAAGTGCCACTTGACACCAGAGTGACAGATGGTGTTCCTGGGTCTGTGTACAGGACTACTGCCTAAACTCGGCACCAGCACCGCAAACCTTTTCGCCTAGGCTTCGGTCGGACTGAGATGCACAATGAAGGTGATGATGTGTCAGGGACCATTATATGTGATGCTTCCCACCTCCTCTTGTTTTGTCCCTCGGGTGGATCTTTGCCCATGGCTATGGCTGACGGCAAGTTTCAACACTCTTAAAGACATTTCATACTCAACAGCTAGGCTGATCACTAATAACAGCTCAGATGTTCAAATGTCTATAATGAGTTTATAATTTGGGCAGTGTAGATTGTTAATAGTGCTTTATGAATCTAAGAATGAAAAATTAGATAATGTTAGGTATATGCTTTTGCCAAGTTTGGGTTGTACTGTATGAAGCAAAAGATGTATTTTGTGTTTAACTGTAATAGTTATTATAGTAGTATTAGCATTACATTTTGGAGTAAAAGAAGACTGGTGTAACATTGCTTGATATTAACACCAGACAATCCACCAAAATAGTGGGGGTGAATTTTAGTAGTGCTTTGTAACATAGTCGCTCCAGCTTGGCATTAAGCAAGTTGAATATATTCACTGTGTTATATACATGTATATCTATTTCATAGCGCACAAAAATACCAAAACATTTTAGCTTCAATGGGCAAATATACAAGATGATTATGTCAAAATTGATTGGCTAATACTCAAATAAATTGTGCAAACAAATGAGAGGAAACGTGTATCGGATTAATCATTATTAGCAAAACCTAATTGATTTTTTTCAGGTAAACTTTACTTCCATCATATTTAATCATCTAAAATTTCAATCCTGTCAAAACTATGGCCAGTGGAAAACAATTAGCAGCAGTGAGAGAGAAAGAGGAAAAAATGAATCTCAAATTGTCAGGTCCCGTAATGGCAACCCGATATATATCAGAATTCTAGGGTAGCCGGAGTCATATGTGGTTTTGGATTTTGTGATTTGTACTACTTTAAAATCTTTGTATGTAAACTAATAACATCATTTATTCAGTGGTGATAAGCAAAAAAGCTTTGTATGCAGTGCACCCACATTTCAACAAAGAATTCTCTCCTCAGCATAGCATTATTTATCACAGATTTATACTGTCAAATAACCAGTTTAATGCAGCTGTTTACTGATTTAAATAGACTAGTGCATTAAATGAACTATTAAAAATTCTGAGCTTATCATATTTTAAATGTTAAAGGGTTTTTTGACGTTTCATTGCAATGGAATGACTTCCTATTTAATCACAGGCAAACTGTCTATATTCTTCGTTATTCAGATTATTGCTGAATTCAATTCAATTAAATACATCTTTATTTGTAATGCGCTTTTACAATGTAGATTGTGTCAGAGCAGCTTCGCATGCATTATAAAAAACTGAAACAGTGTCAGTCCAGTTTTCAGTGTTGAAGTTCAGTTTTATTTCAATTCAGCGTGGTTTAATAATCACTGCTGAGAGTCCAAACACTGAAGATTAATTCATCGATGCGCAGCCCTACAAGTCCCGAACCATGCAAGCCAGAGGCGACAGCGGCGAGGAAAACACCACCCATTGACGAAAATGAAGAATTAAAAAACCTCGAGAGAAACCAGGCTCAGTCGGGCACGACCATTTCTCCTATGGCCAGACGTCTTGTGCAGAGCTGCAGTCTAGGCGCCGGAGGCTGGGAATGCTGGACTTCCATCGCCAAGAAACCGCAGGTGGGGTCACCGGCTGGTGAACAGGCTAGCCCTTCGGTAACAATGCGAGGACTCGTCTGTCACTGAGGTCTTACAGGGATCGGTCTCATGCTCTTCACTCCTCCATGACCACCATAGCAGCTGCTCAGGATGCGGCCTGGTCCAGGATTATGGAAACCTCGGGACTGATAAAAAACAGACTAACATAAGCGCAGATTATAATGTCTTTTGGGAAGTGTTCCCGGCTCCGGTTGCCCTAAATAATGCAGACTAACAATCCTTTAGAGGATTTGGATTCCATTTGTGTTTTATGTGTATGCTAATGCAAAGAGATGTGTCTCTAATCTAGTTTTAAACTGACAGAGTGTGTCTGCTTCCCGAACTGTGCTAGGAAGGCTGTTCCAGAGTTTAGGTGCCAGATAAGAGAAAGATCTACCGCCTACAGTTGATTTTGATATTCTGGGAATATTAATATTGCTGTGTCTAAATCATTAAGATATAAAAAGAATTATGCATTCAGCCATCAGACATTGCATCACGTCACATCATGGGCAAAAAAGAAACATGACTTCCGGGCAATTAGTGAATACTCTTAACATATTGTCATTGCAAATTTCAGCCATATTGATAAAAATGTGGAAGAATTATACTCTTAATACATATTCATATCTTGGTTTAATGACTGCTGAATATTCAGTCATCATCCAGACCACTGGTTTGTCTATCAATCTCTTACTTTTTTCCTTGTATAAATAACTCTAACATTGCACTGACATAAACATGACGCATTCATCCAACTTTCTCAGAACTGTCTCTAATTGTGTACCGAATGCTGAATCGAACCGATATGTTGCATCAAATGGAAAGCAAATCTGCTTTCTTCATCAGATTAGCAGGGATTTGTGGGTGTAGTAAATGGGGGTTTTGCTGTCCTCTGACAGACAGGGAGGAGCAGTAAGAGTGCAGTCGGCTGATGCATCAGGCTGAGGGAGTGGTTTGTTTGTCTACTGGCGCCGAGAGCTTCTCAAAAGCTCTCTCAGTTTGAGTGGCTGTCTAGGCATTATGGGATGAGCCGTCCAGCAAGGTGATCGTTCTCTGCTAGATTATGTGGAGACCTTCCCTCCTTGCCCAGTGTGTGCTGAACATATTAAATAGAAATGTACAGTTTACTTTAATGTAGGTGTACAAGTAGTAGATGCACATTATAGCCAGCAACCACTAATTGTGATCTAAATAATGTGAATTAGGAAACATTATTTCCTAATTATTCAATAGACCAATGTCAATTATTCTGGTTATAGGCTACTATGGATACCACACCTAAAGACACAGTTTAGATTCTGTATTTCCTTACATTTGTGTATTTTTTGTTTGTGTTTGTGAAAAAGTGCTAGTGATAGAAACAATTAAAATGTACAGTATATATCTACAGACAGTTGAATTTTGCATTATGAATATGCCACAATTTTTAAACAATTATTTTACAATAACAGTATTTATTGTAGTTCATATCTGTATTTCTACAAATTTATTCTTGGGAGATATAAAATTGCTTCAAAATACTTTGTAATTGACATGTAATGTATGTGACATTGTTTCTTTAAAAAATATATTAATCCAATAAACTAGCAACTTAAAGTAAAAATATGTGCTTACTGCATTTTTATTCATCATTTCATGGACACTACACATGGGAAAGCTGCACTTTAAAAGTAGTATACTGTAAATGGACAGAACAATTTTATAAAGTAACCCATGAAAATGTATTGAGATTAATCTCAATGTTTAATGATTTTTCTCTGTAATTTGACAATTTATCCTATTTTTCACAGTTAAAAATACAAATTAAATGATCTACAATAATATACTGTAATTGAATGAATTTTGATTGTAAAGTCTATTTTGTATTTTGAAAGTTTTTGCATGTAATTTTGTGAAATGGTTATCTAATTTAACGGATATCTCAAAGCCCTGCCGTCAGTATTTTTCACAGATTTTTTTTTAGTGTAGCAGTTTCTTACACATTTCATTCAAAGCCTTCTGTTTGTTTGTGTTTTTTATTATTATTCTGCAAATGAACTTTTTTTAGTGCCGTCACGGTGGCGCATTGGGTAGCACAATCGTCTCACACAAGAAGGTTGCTGGTTCGAGCTCCGGCAGGGTCAGTTGGCATTTCTCTATGCAGTTTGCATGTTATCCATGTGTATTTTTCCTCCGGGTGCTCCGGTTTCCCCCACAGTCCAAAGACATGCGCTTTAGGTGAATTGAATAAGCTTAATTGGCCGTAGTGTATGTGTGTGAATGCAAGAATGTATGGGTGTTTTCCAAGTTTGGGTTGTGACCAGAAGGGCATCCGCTGTGTAAAACATATGCTGGATAAGTTGACAGTTCATTCTGCTGTAGCGAACCCTGATTAATAAAGGGACTAAGCCAACAAGTGAATGAACCTTTTTAATAAGTCAGTGTAATGATATGGAAATGTAAACAGCCATGAGCATTTCCCCCAAAATAACTGAACACTTTAGAATGTTTTTTTTATCCAATCAGAATCAAGCATTTAACAGCCCTGTAGTACAGTATAAATCACTTTACGACATCCCATGGTCCCCCTGGTTGATATGGCTTTTAATGTGGAAAGCAAAGTTAAGACGTGATCATTTACTTAAAGGCATACTGAAATTGTGAACAAAAAACTAAAAGACATTGAAAAACTATAAAAGGACTTAAAGAAGTTGATCTTTGTGACCTTAAACTTTTTATATAAGGCATCCTTATTGTTCAACAGTGATTTGGCCTGCTGCAGTCCCTGTTGTGCAAAAAGAAAAACCTAAGTGCCAAATGCCACTTTTAAGAGGCCCTCAAAGTGATGACAGTAAAAAAAGATTTTTTTTCAGGGCTTTTCCCCCCTCTCATTTCCTTACCTACCACAGAGTGCATACCTGCAGGTGATCTGAAGACCTGTAGTGTGGCAGGACATCGAGGAGGAACTACAAGCTGAGAAATGAAAACGTTTAGCTACATGACAGCCCGGAGCAGTACATTAACATGACAGGCCATCTCTTGTCACGTGTCAGGAAAAGTCAGGCTGGCATCCCAGTCTTCTGTGCAGGAGAGAGAGAAAGAGAGTGAACAGGAGAAGAATTAGAAAAAGGTTAATGCCTCCAAGCATTCCTCTCTGCAGCCAACAAGCGTCTTTCATGCTTCATGTAACCTTGGTGAAACTGACACCTCTTTCTGTCCTGCCTGCCCCGGGCAGTGGCTATCTTGTCTTTTTCTCTTTTGTTTGACCAAAGTCGAAGATACTGGCTGAGGGTTTGTGTTTAAATGATGGCTTCAGTCAGTTCGCAGATAAATAATAGGTTTTTTGGATGTTTAAACAATAAGCATTAGCATAATATAAGTTTCAATTTAAGCACCAAATGCCTGGATTTAAGCCGTAGATTTGTGGGATGGATTATCCATGTGCTAAAGAAAAAAAAGAAATTTAAAAATATATTTTTTGGGGGGTGTCACGGTGGCGTAGTGGGTTGCATGATCACCTCGCAGCAAGAAGGTCACTGGTTCGAGCCTCAGCTTGGTCAGTTAGCATTTCTGTGTGGATTTCATTCCGCTGTGACAACCCCTGATTAATTAAGGGACTTAAAATGAATGAATGAATGAATGTTTTCTTTTTTAGGTTTTTGCACTCTTTTAAAGTCAAGCAGTACTTGACAACACTTAATTAAACTATGCTTTAAAGCATATGCTTTACCTAAACATATTACAGCAAGTTACTACACATAACAACAGAAGCTACGATTAAACAGTAATACGATAAAACTGATTAATGCTAAATGCTTGGGTGTACAATGACAACACTGTGTAAAAAAAGAGCAGGATTTACTTAGTTTTGTTATTTTGACATTTCCTCAAAAAATCATTCCATGTAAAATATACTTCAACTTTTAATTCTTTTGTTTTAGAATCTACTTACAGTTTTTAAAAATTAAATTATTCAAAGCTGAAATTATTCTTATTTTTCACTTGTATTTACTCCATTAAATACTAAGTTTTATTAGTGTGGACCCTAAGCTGATGTTTAAAAAACATGCCATTCTTCCACAGAAGAAAGAAGGTCAAACATTAAAACGATTTAAGGATGTGTAAATTATGTCAGAATTTGCATTTTTGAACAAACATTTTTCATTCACTCACCTTACTGTTGATGTCACATAAAGATTTTTTTCTAAATTAAAACGTCTGAGTAGAAAAAGAGTATTGTTTTTCACATGTGAATATTGATCATATTTGAACTGTACATACGCACTGTACACATACATTTGTAATTATGTTATTTGCACACTTTTGATTATTAATAAGCAACCTACATTGCACTGATTCATTTATTTGAACCGTACATACCCACTGTACATGTACATTTGTAATTATGTAAACACCCACAGTACATATATTTGTAATTGTTTATCTATCTGCACACTTATTATTATTATCAACCTGTAGTATAATCATTTATTGTAAATCTGGGCTCATAACTAAGGCAACCTGTATATAATGTTCATAGTACATCCATCTGTAAATATCACCATAGTTTTTCTATAACTGCACCTTATAATTTATACCTGTATTCTGCACTTGCTCCTATTGCACTTCTGGTTAGACCTAAACTGCATTTCGTTGCCTTGTACCTGTACATGTGTAATGACAATAAAATTGAAAATCTAATCAGTGATCATAAACTGAAGCTCAACCACACCTGCAGGACACATGGCAACTTTTTGGTTGTTGCAAGAGCTCAAATGTGCTAGAGTGACAAGAAATAACTTTATTGGGTTTTTCGTGAGTCAAGCAACCAATGGCTGAGGTGCTGTAAACTCTTGCTGCATCACAATTCTCAATCTGTCCTGAATAGTATTTGAAAATATAATTAGTGTGTCCCAAATCATAGTATGTTGAAATGAGTATTTCAAAGTTACCTTGATGGTCTACTTTTTTTGGTAGAAATTTGAAGTGCAGATCCATGCATACTCTAAAACTAATATTACCTACAATACATTGCAAATGCATACATTGAAATTTATTAGAACTACAAACACAGATAAAAAAAAAAGTGTTAAACTACAAACATAGCAAACACACGAAAGACTGATGGTAAAGTAGAGAGGCTTTGATAAAGATGTTCAAATGGTTCTTAATATCCTTCTGGGATTTATTTATTTCATGTTTTCACAATTAAAATTAATCTGCAACAACAATGTGAACTTTTAGAAAGATGTGTTTGGTCATTAACTTCTAAATCTGAATAATGCAAACACCTGTGGAAATTTCTGTACATAAAAGACTCAAAAGATTATCCTGCTGCTGATTCTCCAGTATGGTAGAAAATGAAAAATGAAAGAAATATAGCTCCTTATGAGTGCCTTCCCTTATTTGAAAAACACAAGAGGCCAAAGATCAAGCAAAGGTATTGAAAAGCACAAAGTGATGCAAAACATCCATACCCTCTCAGAGGAGCAGTGACCCTTGGAAACATCTTCTTTACCACTACCATTCTGGGTGAGACTCTTAAAAAATGATTTTAAAAGAAATGTCAAAATCAAAAGGTAGCATTTTTATTCTTCAAATTATAATAATATTTTTTAAATGCAGTAAAACAACAGTGTTGTGCTTCAGTATTATAATTTAAAAACAGCTTTGTTCTATTTTATTTAAGTCAGCTATTTCTGTGTTGGCAAAGCTGAGTATCATTACTCTAGTCCTCGGTGTCACATGATCTTTTAGAAATCATTCTATTTTGATTTTGTGGATTGAAAAATTAAATATGAAATAAATATAGATATATAGGCACGTAACTAAGTAATATAATGATCTACAAATGAGGAAGTAGTTATTTTTTGTATTTCTCAATTAGGGCTGTGCAATTAATCGCAATCGCAAAAAAATCGCGATTTAAGCACATGCAATTTCTAAATCGCGTAAGGCTGCAATTTTATGTATGAATTTATTTAGATTTTTGTTCACGTTCTTGTGCGCATGATTTTAATATGTTAACCAATCAGAGCTGATACAGCACATCGGGCAATTACAGCCAAGCTGAGCGGGAGAAATATGTTAACCAATCAGAGCTCATTCAATGCACGACGAAGTTGAGCGGGAGAACCGAATAGGTTTTGATTTACGTTAGTTTTTATTTATTGTTTTGACTGGAACTGAGGTTAGTTCATCTCTATATTTTCATTTTGTTCAGTTTTTAAGACAATTTATTACAGTTTGTTTATCTAGCAGTTAGTACTACAGTATGTTTTAAACTAGAGCTGAGGTTAGTTCATCTTCATTTATTTTATGTCATCTGTTTTAAAGGCAATTTTACTACAGTTTTATTTATTAAATTTAATACTGTGTTATTTCATTGTGAAATGTTTTGTTGTGCACTTCTTGTGCACTGAATACATTTAGAATGTGTGTATGTAGCGCGTTTGAAAAAGCAAAAACAGCTGCCGATATCACAAATAAAATCGCAATCGCAATATGAATATTTTGTCCATATTGCACAGCCCCAATGCTTGCATGCTTTTCTTTGAAAAAAAGTACATACTTTTAGGGCATGGGATAAGTACAGTGTAGGTGAATTCCTGTTCACTGATCAATGTTTGTAATTGAATAAAAGCCAAAAGGACCTCTGTTTATTATATACAGTGATTGTGTCTCTTTGAAGACTTGCTTAAACAGAATAATGTTTTGGTTTCTTTATGAATGCTTTGAAACGTCTAGGTTTTTTGACTTTCAGTGAAGTCAGAAAAATCTTTCAGGTTTGATTTTTAAAATATCTTCTTTTGTATTCCCTAGTGGAACGAATCTAGATGGAGCAACAACACGAGAGTGAGTAAATGGCAGCATTTCAATTTTGGGTGAAATGTTTCTATAATTCCACACAGTTAACAGAATTCAATTTCACAGTGTGAACAAGACTGAAAGCTCATTGACTGGTTTTCATAACCCACACAGGGAACAGTTCTGTAATGAGTGTCATGTTTCGTGCTAAATACACATCAGACAAAACTGTAACCCAATAGTTACATGTGTGCTTTCTCTGTGGCGACAGCAGGCCCACAGCACACAACAAAAAAGACATACCTGGCATTCCAGCCTCGTCTCCACTCTTCCTAAGTGGACTGGAGCGTATCCTATCCCAACATTCTACCATTGTAACCAATGAGGGAAACCTCATCGACCAGCAATCCAAGTGTGAAGTTGGCCCTGCAATGCCCAATTACACCCACGTGAATCCCCCATGCGGTTTTGCTGTGACCTTCGTCATGGTACAGTTGCAGTACAAAGAACATCTTAAAGAAGGCTCTGACCATGCTGGAGATGTCGGCAGCATGAGAGATGAGATCTATGAGAACTTCTCCACCAGCTCCTCATGATTGGTTGCCTTCCCTTATTTGAAAAACACAAGAGGCCAAAGATCAAGCAAAGGTATTGAAAAGCACAAAGTGATGCAAAACATCCATACCCTCTCAGAGGAGCAGTGACCCTTGGAAGGATCTTCTGTACCACTACCGTTCAAAAGTTTCTTCTGGGTGAGACTCTTAAAGTATTTTAAAAGAAATGTCAAAATCAAAAGTTTGCCATTTTTATTATTAAAATTATAATAATATTCATAACAATGTTGTGCTTCAGTATTATAATTTTAAAATAGCTTTGTTCTTTTTTAAGTATGTCAGCCATAACTGTGTTGGCAAAGTTGAGTATCATTACGCTGGTCCTGTGTCACATGATCTTTTAGAAATCATTCTAATATTCTGATTTTGTGCACTGAAAATTGCAATGCATAATATTTCCATGGAAAAAAACTCTTTTTTTAATTCTTTGGTGAATAGTAAGTTCAGAAAAGCAGTATTTAATTTGAAATAAAAAATGACTTTACTGCCACTTTCAGTCTATTTAGTATTTCCTTGCTGAATAAAAGTATTAGTTTCCTTTAGGATTTTAGAGAGCAAAAGAAAATATTCACTAAAAAATAAGTATTATTTACTTACCCATTTTTGTTCCAAATAATATAATTGTCCAATGCAACGCCAAAGCGGAGATTTTTTTAATGTAAAAATAACGGGATGAGTGGTGGGGCGGACAAGCTTAAATTTTATTATTATTTTTTTTAAATGGTCCAATGAGACAGAATCTGTGGATATTTTTAGCAATTTTGTTTTATTTATGCAGAATAATGTTGCGACTACCGTAACTAAAGACTTCATTTATTCATTCGTTTTATTTCGGCTTAGTCCCTTTATTAATCTGGGGTCGCCACAGCGGAATCAACCGCCAACTTATCCAGCATTTGTTTTACGCAGCGGATACCCTTCCAGCTGCAACCCATCTCTGGGAAACATCCACTCACACTCATTCACACTCATACGCTACGGACAATTTAGCTTACCTAATTCACCTATACCGCATGTCTTTGGACTTGTGGGGGAAACCAGAGCACCCAGAGGAAACCCACACAACCACAGGGAGAACATGCAAACTCCACACAGAAATGCCAACTGACCCAGCCGAGGCTCGAACCAGCGACCTTCTTGCTGTGAGGTGATTGTGCTACCCATTACGCCACCGTGGCGCCCCATAACTAAAGACTTAATATATGAAATAAAAAATAATCCCTTTTCAACTTTAATGTTTACTATGCAAATCCAATTAGAACCACTTATGTGGTAAACAAGGCAAGTCTCTCATATAATATATCTACTACTAGACAGAAAATGTTACCGTACATACCGTATTGTAAATAAATCATGAACATTTTCATATTAGTCAATAATTTTACTGAAATTAATTTAAAAACTGAATTAATATAAATTTACACACATTTACACAAGTAAATAAATAGACACAATGATGGGCTAAAAAATGTACGAAAATCTGCAGATTTCTTCTCAGTCTATAGAGCCAGACCAGTCTCAAAAAGAATACATTTACAAAATGAAAATCCCTGTGTTCACGTGGGTTTCCTCCTGGTGCTCCGGTTTCCCCCACAGTCCAATGACATGCCGTATAGCTGAATTGGATAAACAACATTGGCTGTAGTGTGTGTGTGTGTGTGTGTGTGTGTGTGTGTATGTGTGAATGAGCGTATGGGTATTTCCCACTACTGAGTTGCAGCTGAAAGAGCATCCGCTTTGTAAAACATATGCCGGAATAGTTGGCGGTTCATTCCGCTGTGGTGACTCCTGATAATCAGGGACTAACCAAAGTAAAATGAATGAATATATGAATGAAATTCATAAATGCACAGCACAATTCACATGATAGAAAATCTGGGGGTAATCTGTTAAGCCAATCACGGTAAGCTTTTTAATCCACCAATTAAATGGCTCCTTCATAAATCAATCATTCATAATTGCTTGATGGAAACTGAACTTGATATACATATTTTTGTAATATTTTACATTTATATAGTTAAGATACTCTACGTTGTGTGAGCATTCAGGGAATTATTTATGCTTTTACTTCTGTATTTATGAATTGTGTTACAATTTGGATTTCGTAAACGTGAATTGTGCTGTGCATTTATTAATGTTCATTCATTCATTCATTTTCTTTTCGGCTTAGTCCCTTTATTAATCCGGGGTCGCCACAGCGGAATGAACCGCCAACTTTTCCGGCATTTGTTTTACGCAGCGGATGCCCTTCCAGCCACAACCCATCTCTGGGAAACACATCCATACATTCTCATTCGCACACATACACTATGGACAATTTAGCTTACCCAATTCACCTATACCGCATATTTTTGGACTTGTGGGGGAAACCGGAGCACCTGGAGGAAACCCACGCAACCACGGGGAGAACATGCAAACTCCACACAGAAATGCCAACTGGCCCAACCGGGACCTGCCCCCACCGGGGATCGAACCAGCGACCTTCTTGCTGTGAGGCGAACGTGCTACTCACGCGCCACCGTGGCGCCCTATTAATGTTATTTTATAAATGTTTTATTGAGACTGATCTGGCTCCATATATACACTACTTGTAACAGGATTGTATTAAATGTTTCCATGCCATAGTACATAAATAGCATAAAATACTTGGTGTGCCAAAGCCTGTCACAAATGTACCATATATGCATCAGACATATAGTTGTAGGACCACTGTAAATTGCCCTTTAAATAAAGTGTTCGTGACAATTATGAAGAATCAAGCAGTGGAAATTACTCTTATGAGTGGAAAGGTAGATGTGAGCACCGCAGTACTCCATAGGGAGGCAGGCAGAATGATCCTGTTTTCATATGCCGGAGTCATTCCCCTGCAATTATCTTAGTGAATGGGGCCCACGGAAGGTAATTGCTTTGTTTTTCAATTATTTGCTGAGGCTCTGGTAATTTACTTCATTCTATGAAATATGCCAATTAGACATTTTAATTACAGTTTTCACTGTATCACTTCTCCCTGTCTCTGAAAGGATGTAATACTGCTATTAGCTAGACACAGAGGAGAAAAAAATGACTCAAGCAGATTCAAATTGGTGAGATATTTTGCTGATTTTTTTCCCTCTCCACATCTTCCAGTCTCAGACAGACAGCAGAATTCAAGACAAAAGAATTCTAATTGATCTTTATTTTTTTAAGCACAAAAAAATAGGCGGTATTAGTAGTTCAGCGCATCCTGCAGATCAGAAAGAAAACGAACGCAATGCAGGTTTCTGGTAAATATATGTGCATTTATGTTCAAGAGAGATGCACACAATAAATCTGTCTTTATTTTGTTTGCTATTGTTCATATGTGCACAGAATAGAGGAAACGTTTTGCTGTATTCTGCACACAAAAAAACATGAAAAGGTCATGAGGTGTGTCCGTAAACCTTCATGTTTGTCCCTGTTCCTTTGAGTACATGAAATCTTCCACTCATTACTGTGTCTTCATTTGTCCTTGGAACTGCAATTTGATTTAATTTAAAAGATAAGTCCACATTTCTGTTCCCCCTGCACCCCCTCCCACTTACTCTCCCACCAGTTGGATTGTGTGTGTATTTCTTTCTGGGTTTTTTTTGTCCTTAGGAGCACTTAGGCTTCTAAGAAACAGGCATCTGTCTTGAATATGGCCATCTCTGCCAACCCGCAAGGGCAGTGGAGAGCATCATATGTCTTGAGGAAGGTCTACAGAACCCTTTGTCTATACCTTCAGTAACACGGACTGATGAATGATTCTGATCGCTGGCTCGCAGTAATATATAAAGTCATCCCACAATGTACCTTTGCACTAAATTACGCTCACTCAATAAGGTTTGACAGGTGCGGGTACTTCACCAGGCTCTTTTATATCTCTCGAGCATCAGATGGCCTCCATTTATCAGTAGCCAACCAGCCAGACATTTTCTTTCTCTCTTTTTTCTTTCTTTTGTATATCCTCCGTCTACTCAAAATGCTGGTGTCACGGAATTGTGAGTCGTAGATGTCTTTGCCAATGTAAATATAAAGACTGTTCCAGCCATGTAATAAAAAGGACATTTGAATGAACGCTAATTTTTTTTTTTCTGTTAGCATGGCACGCTAACAGGGAAGGATGTAATTGTGTATCCATTTGTAGCTGTTTGGCACACTAAGCTGAAGGGCCTTGCTTGTGGGGGTGTTATGTTATTGTCAGTGATCCATTAGCGGAAATTCAGGATTAATGAACATGTAAACATTTTGGTAATCTTTGGACTGAGGTGATGGGCTGGATAAATGAAGACTTCGCAAGGAGCCTTTTAAAGCCCCTCTCTCTGATAACATCTTCGAAAGGATTGTGAAAACCAGTTGAGTTGTGACAATTTGACTTACTTTCCACTACAAGTGTTACAGTATGGAAACACTTCTAAGCATGCAGTGTATTTTCTTCTGTTTGATATATGCGCCTCATCTTCTAAAGAGATTTTCGGGCAAGTAAATATAATTTGTCTCGCAGACGTTCTTCCTTGCTAAACTGAGAGATGTCTTGTAGATGCAGGAACATAAACAGTGTGTTTCCATTTAAATTAGTCAAGATAAGGAGGCAAGAAACTAGTGGGTAGTTAAATGGGCAGTAAAAAGGGCTTCTTCTTTTTTTTAGAAAGCATGTTTGAAGATTTTTTTATTTTTATATCACTGATGTTATCAATTCTTTCACTTAAAAAAACATTTCATATGGTACTATGGTGTGACAATGAAAGTAAAGAAAAACTAATAAACTATTTCTCTTTATAATAGAGAGAAATCTTGTCTTAATTTTTAGACATTTATCTTCTTATTGTGCTATTTATTTTATATGAAATTGTAATTTTTTGTTCTGCGATAAATGAATTTATAATTATTATAATGATAAATTAATATAATCTGCGCCGCCACGGTGGTATAGTGGATAGCACAATCGCCTCACAGCAAGAAGGTCGCTGGTTTGAGTCAGTTAGCATTTCTGTGTGGAGTTTGCATGTTCTCCCCGTGGTCCAAAGACATGTGGTATAGGTGAATTGGGTTAGCTAAATTGTCTACAGTGAATGAGTGTGTATGGATGTTTCCCAGAGATGGGTTGCAGCCGGAAGGGCATTCGCTCAGTAAAACATATGCTGGGTAATTTGGCGGTTCATTTCACTGTGGCAACCCCAGATTAATAAAGGGACTAAGCCGAAAAGAAAATGAATGAATGAATATAATCTGCTTCAGTCCCAACACCTCACAACAATGATAAAGATGAAACCAGGGTGGCTATTTCAGCAAGGCAATGAAACAATGATTTAAACTTTGTAAATCTGGGTGGAAAAAAATAAATAAATAAATCACGCCTGAGCAATGCAAGCGACTTCATTCTGCATAAATGAAGCATCTATACGCTGTCATTACTAATGTTTTTATATAAACTATAAACGTTTTATATAAACTATTAAATACATTGCAGCTGAATTAAATTCAGCTACATTTCAGTTCTTTCTCCTAGTGTCATTCCAATGTTATTGCACATAAAACACCTTTTCTGAATAATTTTTGGTTGTTTTATTTGCATGTTTGGGTTTTTACAAAAATGTCCATTAGACATATTTAGCAGAAAAAATCATGGTGTGTTCAATGCCTAGTTTCTAGATTTTCTCACTGAAGATTCTCAATATGGTTCAGGTTGGACACTGTGGGGGCCAAACCATGTGTAAAAATGATCTTTCATGCTCCCTAAACCACTCTTTTGTGATTTGAGCCCAATGAATTATGGCATTGTCATCTTGGAATAGACCTGTGACATCAGGAAAGAAAAAATGATGGAATAACCTCATCATTCATTATAACCAGGTATTCAGCTGACCTGATTCTTTTGGCACGTACATAACATGGCTGAACCTAGAACTGAGCAACTGCAGCACCCCCTGAGCACAGCGCTGCCCACTCAGGCTTATTTGTTAGACACCAAGCATGATGGAAGCATCACTTCATCTGCTTTTACTCTTACCATGATGTGCCCATCACTCTGAAATGTGGTAAATCTGGACTCATCAGACCACATGACCTTCTTCCATTTTTCTGTAGTCCAATCTTTAGGTCTCCATCAAATTGAAACTTTTTTTCCCCAATTAGCCTCACTGATAATGTTTTTTAAGCTACACAGCTGTTTAGTTCCAATTGGTTGAGTTTCCTTCCCATTGCGTATGTGGAAACACTCTTACTTTGAAACATATATGGGTTCTACTGTTGTTGTTTTGTTTCTGATATGATGTCACCAGATGTTAAGTGATCACCAAATTCAATCCTTATTTTTTCTGATCACATTTCTTCCTCAAACATGATGGTTCCCTGCCATCCTTCCATTTTTTAGTAATGCACTGGATAGTTCTTAACCCAGTTTTAGCTCTTTCAGGAATCATAGATGTTTTCTTTACATATGTAATAATTTGAAGCAATTTTTACCACATTCACCTTTCAACATGGTTGTTGAAATGAGAATCTTTTTTCTGAATCAGTTCGGGTTAAATAACTTGTTACCAGCTGAAACATCCTGCTAAATTCTTGCCGTAATCATTCAATGGGATGTACTTACCTATTAGCTTAATTAAATGCAGGTGGTCACTTTATTTTTGCAAGGTGTGTGTGTCTGCGTGTCTGATTTTAATTATCTCCGGGTTAACTTTTGGTACAGACAGACCCCCTGATCCTCATAACATTCAGTTAATACAATTTGTTTCTGCCATTAGAGACAGCCAACAGACTAATATAATAATTTAATATCTCTCCAAAAGCATGGATGTCAGGTCAGTCCCTGGAACAGAAAGCTGCAAGTTCTTTTTTTGAGGATTGTTTAATAGCTAATGTGCATTGTATCTTGGTGGAACTGCCCCAAATTATGACATAACTTACTGTAGTGCATTATTTTTTAGAGCATGACGAGCAAAGACTCATTCTTGGACAAAGCTGTTTGTCTCAATTACATTTTTGTTTTGCTAAATATACTTACAATTATATCATATCATATCATATCATATCATATCATATCATATCATATCAT
>CAIGQQ010033541.1:14646251-14657509 GCA_903798035.1 Danio albolineatus
ATATATATATATATATATATATATTCCTAAAGTAATAAGCAGAAGAACGGTCAGTCTCTCCTTTCCTGATGCCTTGTGTATCCATTAACAAACCTCTCGCTTTCTTAACAACCAAGCTGTAAAAAAGACCTTTTCTCCCCCTTTACTCTTGCAACTGTTTTTCCCCCACAGTTTCAATTTTGCTTTAATTTGAACTTCATGCCAGAGCTTGAGGAAGGTGAAAGCAAGGTGGGAGACTTACAAGCGCAAGGAAAAAGGGAAGAAGAAAAAGAAAGCCACACACGCCATCCATTGGCCTTTGTATTGATTCACAGGGGTGTTGAAAAGGTCTTTGGTCATGCCCTTACCAAAGCATACTAATTTGCTCGATCAAGTCTGTCAGAATATCGACTGGGAGGAGGTTCGGCGGCCGCCATTGTGTTTCCTCCAGCGGGGAGCCGGTCTGTGAAACAGGATTACCAGAGGTCACGCAGGCACTGAAAGGATGTCCATCACTTTCTGTCTGCTAATACAAAGGGGCGGGTCGGGGACGTGATTGAGATGTTGAAGACAAGAGGAATGGCAGTTTCAAAAAAAAAAAAAGAAAAAAAAACGAGAGAAAAACATCTCTTGCATGCAAATGTCTGACTGTTAATGTATTCATAGCCATTTCACAGAGTTTTAATCACAGGACGCCACTGGCTTTTAGTTTCCTGCTCTATTTCAAGAATGAAGAATATGGATCAGCTGCAGAATTTACTGGAGCAAAAAAGTGCAATGAATACATTGGTAAAAATGATTGTTTCTGCTTTATTTAAACATTTCATGAATTTGACCCTGACAGTGACTTTTCAATGATTAATTCCTTCATTTGATCTGCTCCAAAAGCCCCATATGAACATTGCTAAATCTTCAGTAAAATTGACCTGTTATAAGCAGAGGGATCAAACATTTTGGTAAGACATTATTTTGCACATTCTGTTGACTTAAAGTTGCATTGCAACTACATGCCAATTAATTCTCATTTGAGTATTAGTAGACTGTCTGCTTAAAATCTGCTGATACTCCTCCTTCGGCAGACGTTTAACTGACATAAGAAACATTGCAAGGACATGTCAACTTACCCTAACCCCAACCCCAAACTAACAGTCTACTTATAATTTATTGATAATTAGTTGCCATGTAGATGCATTGTGACTTAAATTCAACAAAATGCATTACCATCAAAATAAAGTGATACAAAAATTTCTGGTATTAAATGAGATTAATACATCTGATTTGTTGTAATAGCTCTTAAAGTTACAATTCTACAATTTGTTACAAATGAAATGTCTAAATTTGAACAACAAAATGTAAATAAATTGCAATTATATTTATTTAATAATAGTTTTTTCCAACAGAATTAATTAATTACTCTACTAATTATAAATTGTTTTTTATATATATAGTTGATTTTTATAAATATAGTTGCTACAATTTAGCAGTCTTGTCAAAAAATAGTCACTTATTAATTTTCCTTCGGCTTAGTCTCTTTATTCATCAGGGGTCACCACAGCGAAGTGAACCGCCAACTTATCCAGCATATGTTTTACACAGCGGATGCCCTTCCAGCTGCAACCCAGTACTGGGAAACACCCATACACTCTCACATTCACACACACACTCACACTACGGCCAATTTAGTTAATCCAATTTACCTATACCGCATGTCTATGGACTCCATCTAGAGGAAACCCACGCCAACACGGAGAGAACATGCAAACTCCGTTCGGCTGTGTTAGTTGGCCTCAGCCGGGACTCAAATCAGCGACTTTCCTCCTGTGAGGCGACAGTGTTAACCACTGAGCCCCTGTGTCGCCATATAGTCCTTCAATTATTAAATTATTCAATAAACAATATATTACTTTGAACCATTATGATGGAAGTGGGCAAATTTCTTTATTTTACAGATTACTTTCCACGAACAGCAAAGAAAGTACAGACAATAAACGTTTGGCATGGTGTCAAGATATGGGAGAGAGTATTTCAGAAGATGAATGGCAGAGTATCTGTCTGAAGGCACAAACCCAAACAATTAATACACGATTCAAACTTCTGCAATATAAATGGAATATGAGACTGTACATAACTCCAGAATTACTTCACAAATTTAATCCAAACATTCCTGATCATTGCGTAAAATGCAATAAAGAGATAGGAACATTATATCATTGTCTATGGAAGTGTCCTTTGCTTAAACATTTTTGGGAAAAAATTCTAAACTTTTTATCTATAGAATTAAAACAGGATACCCAAATGCCCAAAACTGTGTATTTTAAATATTTTTCCTATCACAAGCGCTCTTACTAGCTCAAATAAGAAACTGTTACTTTCTGTTTATTACATGCAAAACTTATAATAGCTCGTTTTTGGAAAAATACAGAAGGTTCGCATTTTGGACAGTGGTTGCGGGAATTGTCTAATTGTTTGTCTTTAGAAAAATTTACTTATGTAGTCAAGAGAAAACCTGAAAAGTTTTTAAAAATTTGGAATCCTTTTTTACGTTTCCTAAAGGAAGCTGATACAAATTTTTTCTCTGTATAACTTTTATTTCCTGTTATTGATACACTGTTGTTGTTATATGATACCTTTATATTGTATGTGTGAGTACATGCATTTACTTATATGTTTGTATAACTGTTTTATTATATATATTTCTGTTTGTTTGTTTATTTATTTATTATAGTTATTATTATTATTTTATTTTATTTTTATTATTTATTTTTTTCATTTATTACTATCATTTTGTATGTTTGATTTTGATTTCTGTTGTACATGCTAAAAACTACTAAAATCAGTTAAGACAGTGTTAAAAAATTATTCAATAAACAGACATTTTCTGTCAATCAAGACATTTTAACCCTTTTATCATGGAAAATGTGCAGATAATTTTTCTATGAGGACATATCCTTTTTTAATGTTGATGTATATTCTGTTAATGTTAACACTGTACATTCTATATGAATATTTCCCATTCTCTGTCAGTCACAGTCCCTCAGCCTGTGCTCCTGATGAGCGTCAGGCTCTATAAATAACCCATTGTGTCTCCACTCCTAATGTTTCCTAATCTCTGCACGCGCGCTGAAATCCTACGCCACATCGTCCAACAAACCTCTTTGCTCAACAGTGGTTTTTATTATGCCCATTATTATAACAAATATCCAATTATCTATTATCTTGTCGATCTGATTGTGTAGCTCTTTGTGGCGGCGAGGTCAAATACTCTTACCTCTATAGGTGAACATCTGCCTGTGCTTCCTGCCTCGTGGCCTGCAGCCCCTTTAACCTGATCACATAGGTATTTCGCTTTCATTCCCCTCCGCGTTTTGTTTGTTTGATTGGCTGAGCAGGTGTTTTATAACCATTAGAGACTCCATTGCGACCCCGTCTCTGAGTAGTAAGCAAATAGAACAAGCAGACAGCCAAGTCATGCAAGTGATTTTTTTCTTCTTTCTCCTCAATGGAACCATCTGGTGAATGAGCCAAAGAAAAAAAGGAAACATAGGGTCGGTGTGCTTGTTTACCTTTGGTGACATAATTGTGTTTGGTGGAGAGCGTTTGGTCTCGGTGTGGCCGCCTGTCGTTTACACTGCTTTAATAAGGGCTTCATCGGTGGCCTTGTTTGCTGTCAGTCAGCCGTTTTTGTTATCAGTCAAAATTATGTCATTTAGATTTTGTTTTTAAATGTATCCTCCTTGTCCATGCCTTATGATCGTTTGTGTGAAAATTGAGATTAACCTCCCTTAAACTGTAAACTGTTTTTTAAAAAGGTGGTATTATTCTCGTCACACACTGTGAAACCTGATAAGTCAATAAGATTTAGTAGAAATGTTTTTTTTTTTTTTTTCTAAACAAACAAACGAACTCATAAACATAATATTAGCTTCAAGGTTAAGTGCTACAGTAAGTATGAGAAGATTAGCATGTGCTAATGTAACTGCTGCACTTATTTGCATGCAACATTTTTTTTCACCTCATCCTCATCTAATAATCCAATTATTAATTGCTTTTTATATATATAGTTGAAAGCTTTATGTTAAAAGGTTACATACAATTTAGCAGTCTTGTCAAAAAAAAGTCACTCATTCATTTTCCTTCGACTTAGTCTCTTTTTTCATCAGGGGTCGCCACAGCGAAGTGAACCGCCAACTTATCCAGCATATGTTTTACAAAGCGGATGCCCTTCCAGCTGCAACCCAGTACTGGGAAACACCCATATACTCTCACATTCTCACACACACACACACACACACACACTACAGCCGATTTATTTTATCCAATTCACCTATACCGCATGTCTATGAATATTGAGATTAACCTCCCTTAAACTGTAAACTCATTCATTCATTTTCTTTTCGGCTTAGTCCCTTTATTAATCAGGGGTCGCCACAGCGGAATGAACCGCCAACTTATCCAGCATTTGTTTTACGCAGCGGATGCCCTTCCAGCCACAACCCATCTCTGGGAAACACATCCACTCATTCTCATTCACACACATACACTACGGACAATTTAGCTTACCCAATTCACCTGTACCGCATATCTTTGGACTGTGGGGGAAACCGGAGCACCCGGAGGAAACCCACGCAACCACGGGGAGAACATGCAAACTCCACACAGAAATGCCAACTGGCCCAGCCGGGGATCGAACCAGCGACCTTCTTGCTGTGAGGCGAACGTGCTAACCACTAGGCCACCGTGGCGCCTAAACTGTAAACTGTTTTTAAAAAAGGTGCTATTATTCTCGTCACAGACTGTGAAACCTGATAAGTTAATAAGATTTAGTAGAAATGTTTTTTTTTCTAAACAAACAAACAAACTCATACAAGCTGCTTACATAAACATAATATCAGCTTCAAGGTTAAGTGCTACAGTAAGTATGAGAAGATTAGCATGTGCTAATGTAACTGCTGCACTTATTTGCATGCAACATTTTTTTTCACCTCATCCTCATCTAAACCCCACACCATCTCACAACAGTTTGTGAATTTTTGATTTAGTGGCTAATTTATGTTCATTTGTATGATCTCATTCGTGAATATTAGTACAGTTTGCTCATCACCCAATTAAGACTAGGGTTAGGGATGAAGTTTGGCAGCATGCCTTCTTTTAAAAATATCACTTTTTCACGAATGGATCAAATTAGCCACTATTCGGACAATATGTACAATCGTTACGAGTAAAACACCATGGCATGCTCTACTTCTCAATGGTAACCCTTCAAAACTGCAAATCCCAAAATATAGAAAAAAACATGAATACAGAATTCACTAGGTTATTATTGTGTATGAACAAACAAAATACAGTCACATAAAGATACGCATATACAGTTTGACATGCTGGGAAATCCTCCAGAACTCAGTTTAGGTTCAGGTTGTACAGTGAAATTTAAGTTCACAGAACTTTACCTATTAAATATGATGTTGTCATGTTTAGCTGTTGAGGTTTGTATTGCAGTTCCCCTATAAAATATTAAAAGATAAATTGTTTGAATTAACAGATTGCTTTGTATAGGTGATAACTAGGGCCAGACAGTATTTTGTTAAAAATCTGCAAGTTTATGTGGAATGATTTTGGAAGTATAACTAAAACCTTAATATATTAAATAAAAGTAATACCTTTTTAACTTTTATTAAATGATTACAATGCAAATCCAATTAGATCCACTTTATTTGGTAAACAAAGCAAGTCTCTCATATAAAATCTCTTCTAAAAGACAGAAAAATGTACTTTACAAACTGTATTGTAAATAAATGATATGAATATTTTCATATTAGTCAATAATATTACTGAAATTAATTTGAAAACTGAATAAAGATAAATGTACTCACATTTACACCAGTAAATAAACAGAATCAATGATGGGCTAAAAATCTGCGGAAATCTGTGGAATTCTGCATGCACAGGTTCTGTGTGGCCCTAGCGATAACCTCAATAGCTCAAAATAAGCTTTGTTTGCAGCAACATCTTAGACACATATTGAATATTACTGTAGTGTAAGGAATAGGGCTGCACATTATATTGTTTCAGCATCGATATCGCAATGTGTGCGTTCACAATAGTCACATCGCAGCATCTGCAATGTGGAGTTGGGATTATTATTGTTGATCAGCAATGAAGAATGTACAATGCTAACATTTTACATTACATTTAATCATTCAATAATAGGGGCAGGACAAAACAGGGATATGCCTGAGGTGGCGCTTCTCGTTATGGTGGATTGAACATATAACAACGTTGCAATTCTAAGAAATAATGTATATGTGTTTTTTTATTAAAAGAAATACTTCTTATAACAAATATCATAATATATTGTAGATGGTTTTCTTGCGATATATTGCTGATATTGTGATCTATCATTATCGGGGGCAAAATATCGTGATAATATCGTATTACTACTTATCATTCCAATCAAAGTTAATGATTTTATTCCAAGTGGAGCTATTCAAGTCATCTGCTGAAATTGTATTCATATCGCAATAGAAATCGTAGCAAAATAAAATATCGCAATGTTAGATTTTTCCAATATCGTGCAGAAAAATCTGGAGGAGCAAAACACAAAACTCTTAAAAAAAGATTTAGCCACAGATATGCTTGTGATGATTCACTTGAAAAGACCAAGTGGAGCATTATTTACATGACAGAAAAGAAAAAAACATAAAGCCAAATGTACCTCTTACTCAATTTTCACTTCTGAATTATTTGTAACACAACCTTAGTATTTACAACGATTTTTTTCCAGTTTTTAATGTAAGTTTCCAAATCCTTGTTCTAAACTGCATTGGGGAAAGATAGATATTTCTAATTAAATGTAAAATTTATATATATATATATATATAAATTAAAATACAATATATTTGTATATCTTAATAATATATTTTTGTGTACTTTTTTGCTTAAAATAATGTCTGTTAACATAATGTATTTTTGAACAAGTTAAATGTCCATCAGTCAACAAATGTTGTCCTCGCAAATTTTTTGTGACTCCAGCAACTGTGACCGCAGAATCTCAATCTCAATGCTGACAGTGGAAAGATTGAAATGTTTGTAATGGGTTTTTAGCGTTGTTGTCAATAAACATTTTGAACAGACATTCATCTCTCCATGTACTGGGCAGACCGTTATGCCACACTACTAGATGTAATTATAAAATTGATGCTAATTACAGAGGGACTCATTAATCTCTCATTAGACCATTGTGTATAAACTCAAAGACATGCAAATCAGTAAAATGAGAAGGGAAGAAGAGGATAAGTACTTGAACAAGAACCATGAAGAGTTACTTATTATCTGTGGTAAGACACGTCTAAAATATAGAGGAATATGGATTATTTATGCATGTCAGGGTTTTTATTAAAGGTATTTATTTGTTTGGATTCCAATGTTAGTTTCAAACCGATTGGAATGTTAATTTAAAAATGTGTTTTTTAGCAAATTTATTATTGTATATACAGTGACCTGGAATAGTATGTGGATACTTATGTCAGATTTAAATTTAATAACAAAATACCAAAGCAAATAGCATGTGCAAGCAAATAATGCAAGAGCTTTTTTCTGGACTAACTTTTTTAACTGGTGTCAAGGTAATTTTAAGCGATGTATGAAATCCGCTTCCCCAAGTGAATACAGTACACCGCATAAACTATTTGACTATAAACTGTTTAAATTCTTTATTTTGGGAGATTGGTTATATTGTTTTTATAAATTAACGTCTAAAGAAACTGCCAAATGTTTTGATTAAAAAGTGTTCCTGAAAATCTAAATATTTTCAAATATTACTTTAATGTTACTATTGTACTACCAAGGTTACAGCTTTGGGTTTTTATGTAGTTTAGATTTAATTTAATTAGTTTTTAATTTCACTTTTGTAAGTTACTTTACAGTGTGACACTGATGTAATGTTTATTTATCCTGGTAATGTAGATGTTGAACTGAAGCAGCTTATTTTAATTTACACTGATGAAGGACAGGAGGTTGCTGAATAACTACTGAGAGATTTCACATGCTGTCTGGGCTTTCACTGCCTTTCTACACCTTCCTTTCTTCATCTGTTGAATACGTTTTCCTATGTCATTTAACTTAATTTATAAATTAAATTTGTAAACTAATTACTTTTCTTTTCCTTCTTCTTTTTCTTTGATTGTTACCAACATATGGTAAAAAAAATTCAAATCAACAGCACCTTTAGAAATATGTTTTCTGAGAAAAATGGTGATGTGTTGAATACTTATTTCCCCTATTGTGTACTCTATATATATATCACACATCATTTGGTTTTTGAAGGTTGTTTTGTTTTGTTATTGTTATTGTTTATTTTCTTATTTTTGTTTGTTTATTTTTTTTCTATTAGTTTTGGTTTCAGTTAATTACATTGTTATACACTATATACCCATACACGCATTATTAACATCGTAACAGGCAAATTTATGTGAAGCATTCGATTCATGCTTGCTGCTGGTGTCATTTACTGGCTGAACGATTATCAGCAAACGCAGATGTCCTATTTATGTTGAGCTGAATCTGAACAGGAACGTTCACCTGCACAGCACTGAATCTATAAGCCGATCACACGTGATGGGTGTGTGTGCCTGTGTGCAACAACAATTCTGATAAAAGCTTGACTCTCGCGGCCTAATTGATTTATTTACAGTGATCCGGTCTTAGTGGGAAGCCCCTTTCATGTTGATTGATCACCGCAACATGCAGCAGATTTAACAGCACAACAAACCTTTTTGTACTAATGACCCAGGAGCATTAAAGCTCTCGGGCAACGTCTCCATTCACGCAAAAGTGTGGATTTGCAGCTCACGTGAGAGAGGCGACTTGGTTTATGTGTTCCTAAGAAGCTGCCCATAATGAACAATTTCTCCTAATGGCAAATTATCCCTGTTTCTCTTTCCTGAAGCCGAGGCCCCTGCAAATTGATGTATCTGTCCTCCGAGGGTTTCACCGTCACATTACGGCGTTTTAAAATATTAATATGAGAGTGCATTTAGCCAGGAGTAGCGAGGCACGTTGCTTTCATGTAGGTCACAAGAGACTGACTCCCTCTCCCTCTGTCTGTTTCTGTCTGTCTCTTTCATTTTATCTCTCTCTCTCTCTCTCTCTTTTTCTATTCTCCCTTTTCTCTCGCTCTCTTTTTTCATCTGGTTAGTTCAGATGTTTTCAGTTTTTTGTAAATAACTGAATGAAGAATGTAAATATATTTGTGTGTGTCTGTGTGTGTCTGTGTGTGTGTGCACTGTTATTTAGATTTTCTGACTTTCTTTTCTTGGCGTTCAGTGGGTAGAGGTGCCCTCTCAAACACTGATTAAAGCAGACGATGTGTCACATCCTGTTACAATATGAGCTGAATGTGTAATCCTGGGAGATTTAAATAAGGAATACACTCAGGTTTTTTCCTCTCCGCCGGAGTCTGAGCGGATAAATGTTTTACATGCCGGTGTCGACCGATGTCCATTGTAATGAGAAGTGTGAAGGACACGGGCATTCACATATAATCTTACCGTTAATGACATTACGCTTGTCGTTTTAATTGTTATCTAATGTTCTGTTGAAAGTGGTTATTCTTTTATGAACTGGGCTTTTTCATTTGAAACATACACTATTATAGGTGAAAACTCAAGTATTACTACTTGAACACAATCTATCAAGAGACTTTTGTTTGCGTAACCCAATATAGTCAAGTTAATTTTGTCGTTTTACATATTTCTTACTTGAATAAATCAAATCATTGTGCCTTTTAAAAATAAATGTTAAATAAAAGTAGCAGTGGTTTTAAATTAAGTGGCTTGAACTATTATTAGATACAATGATACTATTATTTGATGCCTTTTGTATTCATATATTTTTTACATTGTACTTTCCTTTCAAAACACCTGCATCTGTAATTAACACTGTAGTTATATTTGTAATTACACTGTTGACCTTCACCCATTTGTAACCCTGGACCACAAATCCTGTCTTATGTTGCACAGGTATATTAGTGGGAATATCCAAAAATATTTATTTTTAATGCCAGAAATTATTTGAATATTAAGATTAATTTAGACAACTTATATTTTCTCAATATTTAGATTCTTCTGAACCCTTAGATTCCATATTGTCAAATAGTTATGTCGCTGCCAAATATTATCATGTCCTAACAAACCTTACATCAAGGCAAATATTATATATTCAGCTTTCAGATTATTGAATGTCAGTTTCCTAAAATGGACCCTTACAACTGGTTGTATAGTCAATGGCCCCATTTATTCAACCTTTAAACCTACACATTCCAATACCTTAACCAGATGCCACATATATAGCAGCAAAAGTGTAACATGAACATATCTATTAGAACAAACATGAGATGAAATGAGACATTGGTCTCTGAGATATTCGGACATGTTTCATATTTTCTTCAAGGTCAAAGAAAATACAGCATATATGGCAGAGGATCAGAGACGTCATAAAGAGGGAATGTGCCAGAGCTTGTAGTTTATTGTAAATCACTGTTGACAGAATTGCTGGGGCAGCATGATTAAAAATTGATAAGGAAACATCCATGCGCTGTGATCCTCCCTCACTGTTTCAGGGAGTTAGAAGCATAACAAATATGGTGCTTTATCTCTCCACAGAGTTTAAAGATATGGAAGAGGTTATTATCTGTATTACCAGCAAAATCATCACACGTTTTTAGATAAAAACAACATTAGTAAGCTTTAAATCCGAACCAACTTCCTTTAAGGTTAAAAGAAGATTTTATTTTTTTTTACTCATCAACTCAACCATGGTTGATATAAATCTCTCAGTACAGATACTGTATATAAACATTCCTAAATCAAGATCCTTTTATTTGCGAAGGAAAATGACTTTTGGACCAGAATTAGGTGAGATTGGGCTTTTAAAATACTTGCTTAAAAAGACCATACTTAAAAATTCATTTTCATATGAATGACAAAGAGGGCGTGACTTGAGGAGGGTGTGGTCTCAAAATTTAAGTGATTGGGTGTAGCCTTCAAATTAAAGTTGGATGGGCCTGGCCTCAATATTAAAGTCGAATGTCATGGACGTGGCTTTAATAGTAAAGTTGAATGTGAGGGGGTATGGTCTCAATATTAAATCTGAATAGTGAAGGTAACAGTAATGTTGAATGATAAAAAGGGTGTGGACTTAAAAGTAAAGTTGAGTGAAAGGGGGCATGGCTTAAATAGTAAAGTTGAATTTGAGGAGGGCGTGGCCTTAAAAGTAAAGTTGAA
>CAIGQQ010033541.1:14657519-14673445 GCA_903798035.1 Danio albolineatus
AGTAAAGTTGAATTTGAGGAGGGCGTGGCCTTAAAAGTAAAGTTGAATGTAAGGAGGGTGTGGTCTTAATAGTAAAGTTGAAGGTGAGGAGGGCGTGGCCTTAAGTAAAGTTGAATTTGAGGAGGGAATGTCTCAAAAGTAAAGTTAAATTTGAGGAGGGCGTGGCCTTAATAGTACAGTTGAATGTGAGGAGGGCGTGGTCTTAATAGTAAAGTTGAATGTGAGGAGGGCGTGGCTTTAATAGTAAAGTTGAATGTGAGGGGTGCGGCCTTAATATTAAAGTTGAATAATGAGAAGGGTGTGGCTTCAATATTAAAGTTGAATGTTGAGAAAGATGTGGCTTTGAAAGTAAATGCTAATAAAATGAGAGGTGTGGACTCAAACGAAATGTTAATAACTTCTAGGGCGTGGTCTCAAAATGACGATTAGAATATAGTTATTTTCATGGTTGGGTTTTATGTTTTTAACATTTACCATTGGATTTGAGATGGATGAGTTAGATTTTTCACACTGTCTTTGTAAACACCAACAATCACTCTCAACAACCAATTGTATCAGTTTGAATTAGCCTTACAGCATACAACATGTGCATAAACAACAATAAAAATCAAACCCTTCTCATCATCCATTCTTATCATTTTGCTTTCCTTTCTCATTCAGTACTACTAGTCATCCTTTGTGTGTTGTTTCACTGTCATGTAAAGGCAGTTTAGTGTTTGCTTTTATGGGCTTCACGTGGCAAAGTGCATGCAAACAGAAGAGTGTAATATGGTAATCAAATTAGCACAACACATCAAAGGTCCTGGCTTTTTACAGCGCCATTTTCAGATCACAATTCACAACGGCAAGAGCCAATACAATAAAGGGCTTGGCAGCGTGTGCGATGATCCTGGCAGAGGACTTTAGAGTGGTGCAGTGTTCATATCACTCTCAATCCACTTCCACATTAAGAACATCGTCTATGAATATTTATTTGGAAATACTGATGAGATGTCAAACGCAACAGTAACACCTTTGATGATGATTTGGGCTTTATATGAAAATGCAATTCTCTTTGCAAATTCAACTCCATCATGTGACAGCGCCGTTCACAAAGGTTCAAAGGTTTAGAAATACATTTTGAGTGAAAAATGACATCCTTTTAAATTGGCTGCAGTTGTTTGAAATGCTTTTTTGTCCGTAACTTTTCCACTACAGAAATAAAAATAAATATTTTTTTAAATTGTAATACATTTTTTCATATATTTCACAGCATGTTACTATTGTGTACATGTATTATGTTGGCTAATAACTTGTTAACGGAGGTTATATTAAAGGTCAACTGTCTTTGTGGCTCATCTTGACATCTGTCAGACAATAACTGAATGGAGGAAACGAGAATGTAAAAAAACCTTGAAAGCAGCTGGTGCTTTATTATTTGTTTGTAAATTGTATTTTTGCACAGCACGTTGTATAGTAGATACGTACAGTAGTAAATACAATTTAATACAATGTTTACTCAAAGTAAAATGAGAGCCCATTAGAGAGATATTTTATTTTAGGTGTTTGCATATATACAGGAGAGACCACTTTAGGATTATTATTGGCTCTCAAGTTTTGAGTTATATATATATTATATATGAGTTATAGACCGTTTCGAGGGATGTAAACAATAACAATGGTCCTGATGTATTTCCTGTTTTACATGTTAAATTTGCATTTCAAATTTCCAATGGAAGATCCATTCTGAGAGTCCAAAATGTTCCCCATTTTGATAAATAATGTTACTATATAGCTGTTATAACTTATGATTGAATCACCTCTTTTCCCAGAGATGGGTTGCAGCTGGAAGGGCATCCGCTGCGTAAAACAAATGCTGGATAAGTTGGTGGTTCATACCGCTGTGGCGACCCCGGATTAATAAAGGGACTAAGCCGAAAAGAAAATGAATGAATGAATGAATCACCTCTTGCTACAGATATGAAATAGTTTGACATTAAACAGGAAATGTTCATGGGCCAATCACATCACCACATTGAAATGGTCTATATAGTATATGTATATTATTTTATAATTACAAATATGCATTTATAGATGTAAAGTATGTAAAAAAAAGTATGCAAGAGATCACTTGAGAATTCTCAATTTCTCTGGATTTATGATTTTATGTACATAGTTACAGTTTTTGTTTTATTCTATGATTTACTTATACCATCTCTTCCACATTTACAATACAAATATCCAAGTTTACACTCTCAGAAAAAATGGTACAATGTTGTACCAAAGAAGGTACAAACCCTTGTCACTGGGGCAGTACCTTTTTATGGGACAGAATTGTACTTTAAGAAAAGAAAGAAATTTGTACCTTTTAAGGTCATGATTTGTACCATGGGAAACCAAAATGTACCTTTGTTTTTAAAAACCTGCAGATACAATATTGTATACTTTGTGAAAGGTGCCACCGCAGTGACAAGACACTTTGTACCTTAACAGTGTCAAAAAAGCTCTCCAAACATTTATTAAAATGCCTTAAATGTTTAGTTTACAATACCTATAGTTTTATGTTTTACCAGTTGTTTTGTATTATTGTATTATGGAACTAAAAATTATGTTAAGTATCTTTAAACATACTTTTAAATGATGATTCTTGTTTTAATATGGAAATTATTCATAAAAATCACTTTGCCTTTCCAGTCATATTTATTTTCATAGATACTGTAATAAAGAAGGAACACTTTTGTACCTTTTATATGAGAACAATTGTGTACCTTCATTTCAGTTGTACCATGAAAGGCACAGAACAGTTTCATAAGAGGTCTTTTCAGTACCATATAAGGTACAATTTTTACAAAGGTACAAAACTGTTCCTCAAGGAACATTATTTGTACCATCGTGTACCTTTTTTTCTGAGACTGTAGAGTAATATTTGTTGTTGCATACAATAACAAAAAGGTTTAGATTTTTTAAACATGTTTAATTCATTTTTCATCAAACTTTAAGAAATCAATATTTGGTGTATTAGTAATGATTTTCAATCATTTACAACACTTATGTTATTCTGACCAGTTTGTTTAAACATTTGGTAGAAATGTTATCGTACCTTTATGGAATAAAATAAACATTAACATTTTACTCAAACCCGAACATACAAAATCCCAGGAAACTGTTAAAAGTGTATAAAGTAGTGTATGAAATAAAACACATTTTACGCACAACACACACCAATTTGTCATGACTAGGCCCACACGGAATCTGCACGCGCAGAATTCTGCAGATTTTTAGCCCATCATTGATTCTGTTTATTAACTGGTGTAAATATGTGTAAATTTATATTTATTCAGTTTTTAAATTAATTTCAGTAATAATATTGGCTAATATGAAAATATTCAAATGATTTATTTATAACAAAGTTTGTAAAGTCATATTTTCTGTCTTTTAGTAGAGATTTTATGCGAGAGACTTCCTTTGTTTACCAAATAAAGTGGATCTAATTGGATTCGCATTGTAAACATTAAATACAAGTTAAAAAGGTGTTACTTTTTATTTCATATATTAAGGTTTTAGTTATGATACTCCCGAAATCATTCCGCATAAATCTGCAGATTTTTAACAAAATACTCCACAGAAATAGCAGTAAATGTCCACAGATTCCGTCTGGCCCTAGTCATCACTTAAAGTCATTTCTAATTTTCTTTTTTCCAGAGCTGTATATTTCATCAGAATTTTCATAGATGTCTAAGATCACATTGAAAGATAATGTGGCAGGTTATCATTTGTAAACCAGGAGTATTTTTCATTGATTTGCTTTGATTATTGTGCTTTCTGTCCACTAGTGTGTGACACATGCTCTTCGAGTTCTCCCTGTATCTCACAGAGGTGGACACAGAAGCGTGGATGTGGATCCGACAGCTTCCCCGCAGTACTAAATAATTGAGTGGGCTCTCAGCTGGCCAGGAGAACTTATTAACAGGGGGAAAGCAAGCAGATGGTATGGAACTTGTCATCTGGCAAAACAATACAAAAAAGTATGAGAAATTAAGTCAAGCAGTCATCGCTCCCTGTGTTGCACTACTAATGCATACACGTCCTCCGATGTGTCCCGTACAACACACACAGGAGCTGGGATTACTGTCCGTATTCCCTGTTCGCTTCTGGACGCCTCATTCCTCGTGTCAGCATTAAAGTTTCAGGCGGCGCGTGGCTGAAGATTGCGAGACTGTTGTTCTACATGCCGGGATCCCTGAAGAAGCAGTGCTGGAAGGCAGCCATGGGCAACAGCGTGTCACAAACGCTGGGTCTGTGGAGTCTCCAGGTGCTGCCCAAAGACTCGTGTTCGGTTAGCACCTACAGGGACCCGCAGCGTGTTCACTTCCCTCCTTCAGGAAACAAATTGATTGTGTTTTACGAGAACATTCATGTTCCTGAAGCACTTCTAATAGCCGAGGGATCTACATAATGATATTACAGTGCATATTAGGGGCAATAAAATAACAGTTTCTTATTTTTTTAAGTCACATGAATGATGGAGAGCAAAACGTGCAGTGCAGACCTGGCAGTTCATCTTCATTCATTCATTTTCTTTTCAGCTTAGTCCTTTTTTTTAATCTGTGGTAGCCACAGCGGAATGAACCGCCAACTTATCCAGCATATGTTTTACACAGCGGATGTCCTTCCAGCTGCAACCCATCACTGGGAAAAATTGTACATCTTACTAAAAAGAAAAACAAAGGCCCTAAGAAAAAATAAGCATACTTTGTCTTATCTTTAAGTATACTTTGTGTAATTGGTTATAAGTGTATTACATTTTGAATGTGTTTAGTTGACTTGATGTTGCTTGTTAAAATGTTGCTTTAAAGCGATTAGTTGACTTTGAATGTGTGAAATGCAAAGATTTTTAGAAAATATTGTATGTATGTATGAAAAATTGTATGAAAGTAGTATGAAAGTATGAAAAATCCCAGATTCACAGAAATCTAATACACTGTAAAATAGGAGTACTTTTAAAAAAGTAAGCAAAATGATTTGGTAAATGCACTATAATTGTAAAAACAATCAGTGTAACAGTTGCAATTTACAATTTACGCACTCACTTTTTTACTCACCTTTTTAACTAATTGCTTTTTCCTGTATAGTGTATTATTTGGGAGCTTTTAATACTTAACTAGAGTTCACAACTAGTTGAATATGTTTCATTTTATGCAATAAAATAACAGAATGCAATGTTTATTTTTAAAGCAACTAGATTTTACAAAAGTGCTGTAAATAATAGAATAATAAGGCACAATAGAGGTACAACAGAGAACAGGAATTAAAAAAGGAGAATGAGCAAACAATGCTATCGAATTTAGAAACACGGCAGTGAAAAGCAACAATAACGCCAGAGATTAAAGAGTATTAAAAGCAAGAGAAAATTACAGTATGTAGTACAGTATGTATGCAGACTTGAAGGCTTAAATAACGGGAAGAAGTCTGATATGCAGTGGTTGACTGTTCCAGAGTTTTGGACCATCACTAGAAAAAACGCAATTACCTTGTGTTTTGTTTTTCATATAGAGATTTAGAATAAATAGAGATCACTGGTGTTTATTATTATTAATTTCCAAATTCGAAAATAAATGTATTTGCATGGCCATTCTGTTTATATTCAAAGACATGTCGTCACCATGGAATCATAAGGAATCAACAATTCTGAATGATTTTGAGATATTGAGTTTCAAAGTTTTTGCATCCCATAGCAAACAGTACGTGAATAACATTTGTTTTTTTAAATAAAAAGTCTTAACAACTTTTAAAAAAAACATCACATAATGTAAAAAAGTTGTCAATTAATAAGTTGTCAATAACTCAATTTTGACATAAATGTCAGATAGAACCTCATAATACTAAGGTGACAATGTGTATATGTATTTATATTCCACAATCACAAATGATGGATTTTTTTAGTAAGTAAAATAAAACAATTTATTAAGATTTAAAACTTAAAATTTTATGAATGTTTTGAAGCATCAGAGATTAGGGAGAACATAAACCCTTTAATGGAGAAAGAACCATACATCATATTGTACTGTAACTTCACTGACACACACATACAGTACACACTGTATATATAGTAATAACCCCCAGTGACACCCAATGGTTTTTCCAATGAGTATTTCAATGAGTCCCCTATAAAAGGTTTCAACAGAGGCACTGAAACCTTTAGAATACATTAAAATGATATTCATTTGTGCTCTGAATGACAAGAGGGTGAGTAAATAATAAAGCATTTTCATTATGCGGTAAACGTATTCTTTTACCATAAAATTTAGGTAATGTTTGGTAAATCTGTTCACATATAGTTTCCATCATAATAAAGTAACAGTTCTCAGTACTTGGTCAAATATTATGATACTAATAATACTTACTATAAACCATACAAAAATGAAAGCCAGTGGAATAAAGTAATGTTTTTCCTCCCAGGTGGGCACACTTACTAGCTTGTGACGTCACATGAAAAGGATCGTGCCAGTGCAGAAACTCCATCAACATACCAGTCATTCATTGTGATTTAAGGCCTTCCTTTTAATTGCAATTCAGATCATGGCAACAGTTCATGTAAAGTGGCGGTTTGAAAAGAAAGCCAGCCATGATGCTGACCCTGCTGTGCTACAACTAACCTTCATAATAATTGCAATGCACTCACTCCAGCACAGTTTGGTTTACACCCATCCACAATGGTGCTTATAGAAATATCTCAATGCGTGGCACACATAATATCTCTTAATTAAAGAATAATTTCAAATGTCCACAATGCTGCTTTTCAGCCAGACACGAAATGGCTCTTCTTGTCCCGAGTGACTTGAAGTCGTGTGGATTTTTTTTATATATCTGACTCTGGCAAAAGTGAGCGTGTGTTTTCATTATGTAGTGGGCCACGAGGTTGCTAATGGATTTTGGATTTTTGATCGGCTTTGGTGTATACTGATTTAGTTTGATTTGCGTTGAAAGCATGATGTTTTTCGCATACGGGTATGCTTCTGTAAACTATGATTTAAAATCATGAACTTTCGTGAGGTTATTTCTGTAGATTATGTCATCTTCGTGTCAAGTTTTTCTTTTACAAACTATTTAATTAAACATACTGTAGAAACACAATGTCTTGTATCATAAGCAGAAGACATTCTTTTTACAGTAATAACAGACTATAAACTGTCATGTACACTGTAAAAAAAGCTTTTCTTGAATCAAATGAACTTTTCTAGTTATCTCAACTCATATCAATCAAACTGACTAAAAATATTAAGTTAAGCTTTGCATAACTTAAAACATTTAGTTAAAACCTGATTAACTTATTAAAATAAATTAAAGAAACAAAACACATTTGTAATTATTAATTTCTGTCATATTTTTTACAATATACTTCTCTGTTGTTTAAAAATCTGTTTTTATGGAGTCAGATCAGTTTTAAAAATATGACATATTCAAAATAAAATTCATATATCCACGATTGGTCACACTTTATTTTGATGGTCCGTTTGTTGAAGTTCAGTTACTAGTTGCAACTAATTCTCATTAGATTATAAGTAGACTGTTAGGTTGGGGTTAGGGTTAGTGTAAGTTGACATGTACTTGCAAAGTTTCTTATAGTCAGTTAAATGTCTGTTGAATGTCGGTATCAACAGATATTAAGTAGACAGTCTACTGATACTCAAATGGACCTTTGAAATAAAGTGTTAAGGATTTTAAACTCAATTTTAAGTTCAAAACACAATTCATAAATACACAAATCCAATTAGTAAATTCCAAACCTGATTCATAAATACACAAATCCAATTTGTACATTCTAAACCGGCCAAAAATACACAAATCAAAATCATGAGGTGAAAATACTTATGATTTTTACTTGTTTAATTTATAAATTTTCTGTTTACAAATTTGCTAATTGGATTTTGTAAATGTGAATTTTGCTGCGCATGTATGTATTGTCTTTGAGACTGATCATGTTTTTTTCATGTAATTTGTAATAATTCTGTAGCAGAAAAGAAATATATTCCATGTTGTGTTGGTTTTAAAAAGCTTTAATAAGCACAGTATTTAGCAAGGCTGATTTGATTTCTAATCATCAACCATGATCACCTGATCAATCCAGTCTTCAGAATCACACATAAACATAAACACACTGTAATGTTTTGTTAGATATTTAAGGACCTGTATGAGTGGCCAGAGTCAGGGACATGTCAGAGTTTGTACTGATCAGGCCTAAAAACAGACGAGGTTCTCTGCATGGCAGGAAGCCTTTTAGCCCACTTATGAAAAAAACAACAACACAAGTATCTCTTCAGCTGCACCTCAGAACCTCTGCCGTTTGTTCAAGGTTATATATTCTTTACCATGTATTTGTTGAATATATATATATATATATACATGCTTTATTTTTTTATTTTTTAGCCAGCACACAGAGTTTCTTTTTGCATAGAACCTCAATGCTTTAATTTCTCTTGAATCCTAAGCAAAAGGCATACACATATACAGTACATCTATGAAAAATAGTCATAAATTCTTAAAACTTAAAAAAATTCTGAGTTTCTCTGGATTAATTATGCATGTGTTTGTGTAAAAAGTTAATAATCATATACATAAATGAAAATATGTCACATGATTGTGTTTTTATGCTCTGAATGACAGCATTTTTGTTTACATTTTGAAGAAATGTCATTAGTAGTAGACAGAATAAAACAAGAATTATGTTTTAATCAAACACCTACAAACTGTAAACTCTGTCAAATTGCTTACTTAAAAACCTGGAACTATTCACAGTTCTGGATTGTTATTGTGAAGTTTAAAAAAAACAAACCTCTCTATTATGTTCTCACAATCTGCTACAGAGTGAATGTTAAGACTTTCCCAAGGCAAGACTTCTCAAGAGTTTCTTAGGGCAGCCGCACAGGTCCTCTTTGATTTGGTCCTGTTTAAAGCAGTGAGAGAGGAAGAGGCCTGGTAATCCTTCACTATCTTCAGGTGTTTCGTTTATGGCAGTTACTATGGAGACAATCAGCAGACTTACTGATGTAGCCTTTACTTAAAAGCTGTCATTGGGGGGGAAAGTCCATTTGTAAATTTTCCTCCAGCATCCTCAGAGGGACAGGCCCAGCTCCCCTTACAGACTCTCTTAACTATCAGTCTAAACATAACATTTGTCAGCATGCCATTTCAGCACCTTAAAGCAATTGCTTTAAGTCTTTCTAACATGGCTTTAGAAGCCAAGGGTGAGTAGCAGATTCCTTTTTTCCCAACAGGAGGATGTCTGTTCTTTATCAGGCTACACTCACACATTCATTTACCACGAACCAAGCAACTGGACATTGATAAAGGTTTGACTGATCTATCAGGATTTAACTTGTCTTTTAACGGGACGGTCACTCAAAATAAAGATCCTGTGCACAGTTTACTCACCCTCAGCTTTTCTCCAGCCCCAATTCCTGGACATTTTGCCCAATAAATTACTGTGGAAGTAATCTAGGCAGCTCACCATGGCTGCATTTACACTAGTATATTTTCATTTTAAATAATAAAAAAAAACATCCTCTGTGTTTTAGACGCATGAAAATGCATGAGACATGACCATTCATGTTCACTGGGCATACATATATATTGCTAGCATCCACACTTCTGTCAGTCTATCAGTTGTGCCACGGTCATTTGAGAGGACTTTAAAGAATCAGAGAAAAATAACCAATAGTCCAGAAAACCAGCTAGAGAATGAGTGTGGATAGCCATGCCTCTGTTTTCAAAACTTTGTGTTCCAGTCCATCTATCCTGAAACACAACACCAGCGTTTCCAAAATAAAACCAGGTCTTTAGCTCTTTTCTGCTTTCGTAGGTAGAAGATGCTGAACTAGTGTGGATGTCAGAGGTAAGCACAAAACTTGTGTTGTTTAAAATGAAAGTCTGAGTAAACTGCACCTCCAGTTTAGTAAACACTATTAACCTTATGACTTCAGGAGACTTACTTGAGAAAATAACAACACATACTGTATGAATGTTGTTGATTGTTGGATTTGTACTTTGTTAGCTTATTAGTCTTTATATAATAAAATTTAAAGAGCGAAATTAAATATTGACACGTGTGTGTGCGAGCGCTTTGTAAAAAAGTAAAAAGTGTAGTCAATGATCTAATCCAGATTATTTAATATATTTAATTTTGGGTTAGTTTTAGATTTAAAAAATGTATTACAACATCATTTTTAAAGCGCACAGTAGAAATGTGTAGTTATTTAAAACATTTTGAAAGAGACAAAAATAACAATTTGTGAAAATCAGCAAAAGATCAACAATTTATTGCCGTTGTGTGAATAATTTGTAATCATGTAATCCATAAAAAAAATATTCTTCAAAAACAATTACTATGAAATCTCTCCACAGCTCACAGAAACCTGTCAAAACCAATTAGTTTACATAAAAACTGTGTAGACCTGTTTCCTTAAAATACTTAAGTCAACTACACTCTACAATGTTGTACCAAAGAAGGTACAAACCCTTGTCACTGGGGCAGTACCTTTTTATGGGACAGAATTGTAGCTTAAGACAAAGAAACAAATTTGTACCATAGCAGTTTGTACCTTAAGGACATGATTTGTACCATGCACAGCAAATTGTGAGGTGTTGAACTTCTGGTGTAAACCCCTGAAGTGTTATAGTGCTAAAATCCAAGAGTACTTTTACTGTTTTTAACACTGATGTGGGTTAAATTGTGATGTTTAACAGTGCGTTTCTGGTGTTGCCTTTCCATACTCCTCATCAGTGTTAATTGTTCACATTTGAGAGATTACTGATATAATTGTGTTTGACAGACAGTATTTTTTGCTGACTTGTGAACTTGAAGCCGTACAAAGCAATTTTGCCAGTGTACATTTTACACCACAGGTGTTGAATTTAACACTTTTCTGGTGTCTATATGAGTCCCTCCACTCAAGTGTCCAGGTTACACTTTCAAAAGTGTTAAATATATACACCTCTGCAGTGTAAAATATATACACTTTGAAAGTGTAACCTGGACACTTGGCTGGTGGGACTCTTATAGACACCAGAAAAGTGTTAAATTCAACACCTGTGGTGTAAAATGTACACTGCCAAATTTGCTGTGTGGGAAACCAAATTGTACCTTTGTTTTTTAAAACCTGCAGATACAATATTGTGCCTTTATCAAAGGTACAAATCTGATCCATAAAGGTACCACCACAGTGACAAGACAATTTGTACCTTAACAGTGTCAAAAAGTGCTTACCAAATATTTATTTAAAACGCCTTAAATGTTCAGTTTACAATACATACAGTTTTATGTTTTACCAGTTAAAGAACTTATAAAATAATGAGTTTCTTTAAACATTTAGTTTTAAATGATGATTTAAGTTTTAATATGGAAATTATTCATAAAATCACTTTGCCTTTCCAGTCATATTTATTTTCATAGATATTAAGAAGGAGTTTTGTACATTTTATATGAGAGCAAATGTTTACCTTCATTTCAGCTGTACCATAAAAGGCACAGAACAGTATCAAAAGGACTTTTCTGTACCATATAAGGTACAATTTTTACAAAGGTACAAAACAATATTTGTACCACCGTGTACCTTTTTTCTGAGTGTATGTGCAAAATTTTAAAAATTACTTGGCCAACTTAAACAGATAGTTCACTCAAAACTGAAAATTCATCATTTTATCGTTTACTCACCCACATCGTGATCTATATTATTTGCTTTTCTTACTACGGTCAATGGTAACGTTTTCAGCTTTCTTCAAAATATCTCTTTTTGTGTTCAATAAATAATAACTCACAAGGGTTAAAAAGCACTTAAGGGTGAGTAAATTGTGAATACATTTTCTTTTCAGGTGTACTTGGGGAATACTATCCCTTTAGTACTGTATCCTTCAAGTTACAATGGGCGTACTCACATTTTTAGGCAAAGTAATACATTTTTCACAAAGTAGTTTGGGAACTATTCTAAAAGCAAAGCAATTTAGTTACATATTTAAAGACCAATATAATTATACACTGGATATTTCACATTAAAAATAAAAATGCAGCAGCAAAAATGTATTTAAAAATCAACTGTTTGTAAATGAAGAAGGGACAGTCCAGCTGTAGACCACCTCCAAACCCTCATGCGAGAGGATGAAGACAATGTTGATTCCCAGCACTGCTCTTATGGCCAGTTGTTATGTCTGACGTCCAGCTGTTGCCTTCATCTGCTGCTTGACAAGGCTTTGAGACTAGACAGCAGCACCCAGACTTAATGTACCATCCATTAGTCTAATATAGCCTTAATACTGTTGTTTGTTATAGATACCCAAGACACATAAAGCATGCATATGATATTTAGTAAATAAATGATCTCTGCCACAGCATGGCATTTGAAGTCCGTTGTAAATAAACATTTGTCTTTATTTATATGAGCAATGCAAAGTATTTAAGCATTTCATTAAATGATAAATACTCCATTTACAGAATATAGATATAATATAATGCCAGACAATTCTATTTAAATTGTAAATTATCTTGAGAAACAAAGTGATTTCATTTACTACCTTTATTGATATGACAATACAGACATTAAAGACAGATGTCCACAGTTTGGAGGTGAAGTGTAAGATATTAAGCAGATATCAGTAAAACGCAGCACTATCATCCAGTCTTCCATTTGACATTTCAGATTCAACAGTCCTGTGCACATATACATAATTGCCCCAGCAGTAATAGCGCTTCTGCATTAACCAAACACCATTTCCAACCACATCAGCCCTTTTTGCTGAGAATTTTCTACTTAGTCTGATGGTCTGATTCTGAATCAAACGAGGGAAACACTCGACAAATGCAAATGCATAAGATTAAAGCACACCGGACTATAACCTTTTAGTGCTCGGAAAGTTATTCTCATATTTTGAGCGTGGAATGAGCTCATTTTAACACAATTTAAACGAAACTGTACAAGTTTGCTGCATTACATGTGATTTCATTTCCATTTTATGAAAGTTTGACGTTAAAGTGCAAATTTTGGTGTCTGTGTCAAGTGATTTTTCTTAACACAGAAAAACATGTGTCCACTTTAAGGTTTCAAATAACGTGTGAAAATAAAATGGCAAAATATGTGTGAAATAATGCTTCATAGGTGATATCAAATGTTTAGAAGAATAACTGATTATACAAAATTTTATATTTCTTTTTAATGAAAACATTACATTTAACATTACACCACCACCCCACCAAGAAAAAATAAATAAACGAAACCAGAGACATCCTTAAAATATAGATCTAAGGATTTGATAACGGGGCGCCAAGGTGGCGTAATGAGTAGCATGTTCGCCTCACAGCAAGAAGACCGCTGGTTTGAGCCTCGGCTGGGTCAGTTGGCATTTCTGTGTGGAGTTTGCATGTTCTCCCCGTGGTTGCGTGGGTTTCCTCCGGGTGCTCCGGTTTTTCCACACAAGTCCAAAGACATGTGGTGTAGGTGAATTGGGTAAGGCTAAATTGTCCGTAGTGTATGAGTGTGTACGGATGTTTCCCACAGATGGGTTGCAGCTGGAAGGGCATCCGCTGTGTAAAACAAAATGCTGGGTAAGTTGGCGGGTTATTCCGCTGTGGCGACCCCGGATTAATAAAGGGACTAAGCCGAAAAGAAAATGAATGAATGAATGATTTGAAAACGTTTTTGATTGTTTAATATATAGTGATGTCATCTGTGCTGATAATCTTGTGGTTAGTGCATCAACACATACTGTAGGAGCTCATGGTGACCAGGTTTGAACCCACACGTTCCTGTTCATTCTCTGTCATATCAATAAAATGTGAAAAACACACACAAATAATAATAATAAATACATACATTAGTGATGACAAATGGGTAAAATCTAGTGATTTGAAAGAGAGTGTCTTGAAAATGCACTGTAAAACATTACCACTTGCCTCAAATGTTTAAGTTGAATCAAATTAACCTTAAAAGTAATTTTAACTAAAGTTAACTTTGACTTAAAACAGAGTGTACAACTCGAAAAACATTTTAGAAACATGATTAACTTGGTTTAACTTACATACTTGTTGACCATGTTATGCTTTACAGTGTACACAATAACAATTAAAGAGTGTTTTGGCATCACACTTAAAATGTTTTAGTTTGTTATCAAATGAAATATTATGGCCTACAAGTGTTTTTTTGGGTCTATAAACTGAATTACATATGTCATCTGTGAATCATTGTAAAAATATTAGATTTGCATAATAGTCCTTAATGATTATCTAATTATAGTGAAACTAGCACGGGGCTTTGATAAAATGTATAAACGTTGTGACCCTACCCATGAGTTAGTTACAAAGTCTAATGTTATTTATTTATCCTCAGCCTCAAAGGCAATCAATTAATCTGTGTGAATAATAATCAAGTCAACTAATTATCCAGAGGAGAAAGATTAGCCTTCCTCTGACACTCACGAGCCACGTCCGCTCAAGTCTGCTTCTTCAGACATAATCAATATCTGAAAGTTCTTTGATGAATTAGCTACTGGTCATCAAGCAAAGTCTCTCTTTTATTTATCTTACAGCAGTCTACTTCGTTTAATGAAATAAATTAAAGCTTTTTGGTTTTCAAAAGCTGTGACTAATCTATCAGGATTTTACCGTCTTTTAAAGGGTCAGTTCCCCTGAAAAGTTAACATTGTGTTATCATTTACTCACATTTTACCAGTTGCGCCACACCCATATCCAGCTCATGTTTAGCTGGACTTTAGGAGTCCAGCTAAACCTTAGGAGCTTTTTGAACTTTAGGAGCCATAGTTAGATTAATCAGTCATTATATGAAAAAAATGTATTAAAAAAATGAATATATATATATAATTAAAATAAAATGTTTAATTAATTTTACTTGGGTTCCACAAATACAGAAGAAAAAACTATTCTCAAACTTTGAGTTCTTACAGTAATTGTTGTTAAAAACAGATTACATTATGAAAAGTGTTGTTTTTGGCAAGACATATTTTTGGACTACTTTTAGATTACACTGTAAAAAAATCTGTAATTTTACATAAATCAATTTTCGAGAAAAAAACCTGTAAAATAACGGCCGTTAAATTACAGAAATTTACTGTAAAATAACAGATATTAAATTACAGAAATTTACCAGAAATTTAAATTTAAGGAAATTTCAGTAATTTAATATCCGTTATTTTACGGTATATTTCTGTAATTTAAAGGCCGTTATTTTATGGTTTTTAAACTGTAAAATTACAGATTTTTTTAACAGTTTACTTTAGCCCTAACTTGCTTACTTTTTTGTTTATTTGTTTATTTATTTATGTATTTGCTTGTTTAGTTTGATGCGCATGCTCGAGTGACGTCACTGACGCTGTTCCAGTATTCTAGCTGTGTTTGTTTGAAGCTCCGTCACCTAGATTCGCAATTTACATTTTTATCATAGAACACATCCACATTCGCTAAATATTTCTCCGTTCTACCTAGGGTGGACATACCTTTAATACATTAATACAACTGCTCTTTGCTAACAGAAACTGCTCTTTGCCAATAACTGGTTTCTTTTCTGGGAGCGTCCTAGGCTCTACCGTGCTGACGGGCTGCACCCCAGTCGAGCTGGAGCTGATCTGCTGTCGGACAACATCTCCAGGACGCTTCGTTCTGTCTGACTAGTAAGTAAACATTCAAAAAATCCACATTCTAGCCATATAGACCCTTCTTCATCCCACTTAATTCACAATAATGCATGTCCGGCTAACCGCATAGAAACTGTGTCTGTTCCTCGTATTATTAGACCAAGAAATAAGCGTACTGTGTGCTCTAGAAGACATCTATTAAGAATCAAACCAGAAAAAATACCAAAAAATGAAAATATAAATATCGTAAAGCTAGGTCTCCTGAATATCAGGTCACTAGCACCTAAAGCACTTATCATAAATGACATTATAAC
>CAIGQQ010033541.1:14673845-14688261 GCA_903798035.1 Danio albolineatus
TATATGATGTCCAAATGAAAAACTTATTTTAACATTAGATAGCCTATAGTTTATTTCAAATCTATTTTTAACAAATTATATATATTTTTTTACATATTAGTAGGCTATCGAAAATAATAGATAAACAATCCTAACCTTAAAACTAAAACCCCCAAAAAGATAACACTTATTTTTGAAAACGTGCTTAGAAAAGTGACGTTTTGCGCATTTTCATGTGTGAGAGGAAATCTAGGCGACAGTCTGGCATTAGTGCATTTCGTGGTTGTGTGGTGAACATCACGCAGAAGGGCATCTTGATCTGTGCCCCTTTTGTTTTATACGCGCCGTGGCCGCCTGGATGCTTTCAAGCAGCCGAGTTTTCGTGATCAGATTATGAATTGTACTTAATCCTCCCCGATCTGCCGACGTCTTTCTTGGTTCAATATTACTAATGTACATTCTATTGGCTGCTTTTGACAGATGTCTAGATCTCCCTCAATCCGATTCCGCATAATACTTTCACTGCCATTAAATCCACACTGGTTGGCCTCTTTGGGACCCGGGCTTTCTGAGGACTGGCGGTGCACTTGTTCAGCCGGGGCAGGGAGTGCTGGGCAGCGGGGGCATTGCTTGATATTTCCGCCGTGAATCATGCGTTTGCAGACTCAGCGGCTTGCTTTTAGCAACGCAGTGATTTCCAGCATTTTGCGCAAATCGATAAGAGCGAAACATAAATCTGCCAGCACGTCAAGACTAATCTAAATAATGGTTCAAATGGAACAGAACATACGGCTTTTTTTCTGCGAACATTTCGTATGCAAAATATAAAATATATATATTTGCTAAAAACGTGCAAATTATGATGATAATTAGACCATTATTATTATTATTATTATTATTATTATTATTATTATTATTATTATTATTATTATTATAGTAGGCTAGCCTATATTTAAAAACAATAATTGGCTTATTATTCATTTTATAATTTACATAATTAAAATTAACAACAAAACATTAACTATTAGTTGAGTATTCCTAATTAACTCAAATCCAGAGGAGTATAGGCTACTATTATATAGCTACAAAAAGAATCTTAGATAAGCTAAGTATTTTGTGTCCAATTCATTATAACAATTATTACTTCTAATAATTTTAAACAACTTATTCTTCAATTGTTAACTTCTAAAACGATAGCCTAATTATTATTTAGCAAGGTAAACAAGGCGGCGCACTTGAAAGCGGTGTGTGGTATTTCTGGTTAGAACACAGATGCAAACGAAATGTGTATTTTCTCTTGGCTAAACTCTAATAAAACTCGTGAAGAAAAAGAGAAGATAAAAGTATGAAATATTAATATAGACTATGTTATGTTTAAATAATGAGACCCGTGCACTGTCAAATCATATCAATTTCAGATCACTGTTTTAAAGCACATGGAAAAGAAACAACATCATCCTGGTTGTTTGTTTTTTTCACAACAACAATAACAAGGAATAATAATAAGCGCAAAAAAATGTAAACAAAAAACACTAGTAGTGTACAAATGATTGCATGACATTTTAATCTAAACAGTTTCGTGTATAACATAAGAAGGAATAAAATAAAAATATCAAAAAGCGCGTCTTAATTAAAATAAAGAAAAATATAAGCGATCAAAAAGATGAAGATACGAATAAAGTCCTCAAACTCAGAATCAAACATCTCTACTCTCAGAGGCAGGCATACATACTGTGATCACGGGAGCCGGTTTGGCTGCATTGGTGTCCTCCTGTTTTCACAAATGTCCCAAACAGTCGTTGACAAGTCGTCTTGAACGGACACATAATTTGTGTCGTGTGCAGGTGGCCGATTGTGTGAATATCCGACAGGAGCACCTCAATGCTGAAGTCTCACTCCAATTAGGGTCCCCTTTAAGAATTTCATGTCAGCCAGACTTGCAGTGCCAACAGCCGCCTACATAAAAACAAAAACATCAAGCGCATGGAAATATACATTTTTGCAGTCTTGGGTTTAATGTAAATGAGCGCCAAGAGCAGTGAAAGCAGAAATGTGGTTTTAGGTGACAGTGGTGTGTATGTGTGTGTGTGTGTGTGTGTGTGTGTGTGTGTGTGTGTGTGTGTGTGTGTTTCATGATGGAAGTGCTATATTTCCCCCTGGTCAGAAAGGCAAAACATTAAGAGAAGGTGTTGTAACAATTGATTTTGGCATGGATTTGCTTGATGTGTGTTGTCGAAATGAAAGTCTAACAGCGACCCTAATACTAAAAAGCAGATTAGGGTTATTAGTTTGTTGCTGGCGCGAGCTCTTCTGCCATCTAGCGATTCAGAAAAGAGAAGAGGCGATGTTTAGTTATTACATTTATTCTGAACTACTCTACTGCCATCTAGTGTCATTGCGTAGAACTTAATCTAGCGGATGATTAATGATTAAAAGTGTGTCCAGTTGTTGTTGTTTTTTTACACAGAGATTCAATTTATATTGGTAAAAAAAAAAAAAAATCTATCGTAAATGCGTCTAAAATTTTACTTGTAAAATCTTTGATTTATATATTAGGTCATGATAATTTTGTCCAAGCACTGATGTGGACTGTACAGGTCTATTCTCTTTTCTCCACAGACAGAGATACATTTTCCAGCTGATTTGGAAAAGACATGTTCAAAACTGGAGCTCTGCTTATGTAAAATTCTTGGAAACATAGCTGTGTACATGTAATAGGATTCTTTTTTATTTTGTATACACAATGCTTCACTGACTGATTCTGTTAAATATGTGTGTTGATCTTGATGCTTTTGTTGTTGTACTATAAACACGACTCTAATGATATCTCAGAGGGCGAAGGATATCTGGCAGTGGACTAGTGGGATTGCGGTGGATGTGTGGTGCTGCTGCTGTTTGTTGAAGGGTTCAGATCTTAAGTCTCAAACTGGATTCCTGGAACCCTAATCAAACACAGCTGATCCAACTAATCAAGGTGTTCAAGACTACTAGACTATTAAGCAGGTGTGAGTTTGAGGTGGTTGGAGCTAAACTAAGCAGAGCTGCGGCCCTCCAGGAGATCATTGGTTTAGATGTTGTAGGGGTTTTTTTAGCATCACGTCTGTGTTTTTACAATAGCTCAAATGGTTTGCTTCTGGTTAGTGATTGTTTTTCTGGTTTGCATCTAAAGGGATATGATGAAGAAAAGGTTTGGAGGGAAAAGGGAACATGGACATTCAGTTCATGTTACAGAAGTAATCACCTAGGTTAGGAGTTTCTCAGCTTTTAGATGTTTTGGACTTCCAAATGCAAAAACTTGTTCATTTTAATATATATAATATATATATTTTTATATTTTTTTTATTATTGTTTTGTTCAAATATGAATGATAATGAATGATTTAAACACATTTTTTAAAGCTATTTTGATTATTTTATTCATAAGATTATTTTTAATAATGTTCTTATGAATTAGTTCTCACTAATATGTTTACTAATGGCGTCACGGTGGCGCAGTGAGTAGCACAATTGCCTCACAGCAAGATGGTTGCAGGTTCGGGCCTCGGCTGGGTCAGTTGGCATTTCTGTATGGAGTATGCATGTTCTCTCAGTGTTGGTTGTGGGTTTCCTCCCGTGTGAATGAGTGTGTATGGATGTTTCCCAGTTATGGGTTGCAGGTAGAAGGACATCAGCTGCGTAAAACATATGCTGGATAAGTTGCCAGTTCATTCAGCTGTGGCAACCCCAGATTAATAAAGGGACTAAGCCGAAAAGAAAAGAAATGAATGAATGTTTACTAATCTTCAAAAAATAATTATTTCTGTTCCTTTATTCATCCAGACCTCAGTTTGAAAACCCCTGGTTATTTTGTTTAATTGGATATATGTATTAAAGTGCTATGTTAAATCTTATCTAATTAATCAAATTAACTGAAGTGTAGATCAGCAGGACTCAAACTGTGCTAATATGAGTTTTTTTTTCTTATACTTTAACTGGAGTCACAATAATGACACAACAATAGGTCTAAATTTAACACAGTTTTGAGGATGTATATTACACTTGATTGCTATTTCTCGATGAACTTAAGAATATGTACCTCTAATTCCCAAATTCTGTTTGTTTCATATATATATATATATATATATATATATATACACTCTAAAAAAAATGGTGCTAAATAGCACCAAAACTGGTTCTTTGGTCGTAACGAGGGGGGAACCTTTTTTGGTGCTATACAGCACCTTAAAAAAATAGGTGCTATATAGTACTTTTGTCAAATGGTGCTATATAGCACCTATATTTTAAGGTGCTCATAATGTTACTTTACCCTTTCCGCAAATAAAACCGGCATAAGAGTTATGAGAATTAGCTATAAGAACAAGTGCTTACCAGTAGTAGTGGTGCTATATAGCACTTTAAACACCCCAAAGAACCACTGAAAAACATTTATGGTGCTTTAAATGTTCTTTACACAGTAAAAGTGCTATATAGCACCCTGACCACCTTAAAGAACCACTGGAGAACCTTTATGGTGCTTTAAAGGTTCTTTACACAGTAAAAGTGCTAAATAGCACCTCAAATATCGCAAAGAACTTCTGAAGAACCACTGAAGAACCTTTTTTTTTTTAGAGTGTATATATATATATATCCTGTAAATCTGTTAGAAATTCAATTCATAGCCTCAAAATGGCCAATGGATTAAACAAATGACCAGCAACCTTGCTTTGAAAAAGCTGACATGTAAAGGGTAATATCAGCATTTTTATGAAATATGCCCCCCCTCTTTACTATTGCAATCAAATCGGATGTTAGAACCTATTGCAAACCTATTGCCTAGTGTAAACGACTTGTGTAAATGACTTGTCCTTCACAAATAGTATCAGTTGGTGCTGATGAAGAAAGTGATCAGGTCAGATTCAGTGATGCCTCTTGTCAGTTGAAGATTTATTTGTAACACTTTACTCTGGAAATCCAAACATTGTTCATAAGGGTGAAAGGACAAGGAGAACAGAACTTATATTATTTGTGTTGTAAATAAGATCCAATTACACTTTATTTTAAGGTGTCCTTACAGTGTAACTGTTCAGCTACTGAGTAATATTAATTCATTACACATAGGGTCAGAATGAGGATTAAGTATAGGTTTAGGTGCATGTAATTATGCATAATTAATTACAATTATTAAGTGCATTGAACACAAGTAACAAGAACACATTTAAATAAAGTGTTACCAAGATTTGTTGTCTTCGAATCTGAATGTTATCTGAATGCACCTCTATCCCCCTCTTGCGGTGTAAATGTGTATTTATTTTATTTTACTTTTTTATTTTATTTTATTTATTTTGCTTTATTATTTAAAGTTTTACATACTTAGTAGTACATTTATGCTATTTCGGTACGTGCAGACAGAATAAACTATAGATGTTTTTGTAGTATGTGCAATAAAGTGTATTCGAGACAAAAAGGAATTTTAGATATACTGTAGATAGACCTACCATTTTTTTATTTGTTTGTTGACTTATTAATTTAATTAACTTCTTTGCAGTGCCAATGTAGATACTTTTAGAGCATTATTGCAATAGACGTGTGTATGTTTGTGTATGTAAGTACTGACTGAAAAAAGTGTCAATTGAACTAAAACTAAAAATTGCCACCGATTCTAAAATGACACCGGTCTGTGACTGCTTTAAAAAAAATCAGATGAACCACCACCAAACTGATCACTAAATAAAAAGCAGAGGGCATATTGATAGTTTATCAACTCACATTACTATCAAAAAGTTTTATTGCAAACTATATAAACTTTTTTTTAAAATCAGCTAGTCAAGTTTAAGGTCCACTTCTTTTGAAATGTCTGCCCTTGATGTATTTGAAGATTTTCTTCAAATGTCTTATCATTATGTCTGAACTTCAATTAGATCACTTTTGTTTACCCTTTAAAAATTTGTGTAGTTTCCTGCAGCTTCTTATCACTGGGGGAGCAATGTAATGTGTAGGAAACATGCATTTTTGACAGCTTAATATTTATTTGTAGTATTTTGATTACTGTATTATCGTGGTCAAAATAAGGATATGGTTAGTTTGGAGCATCTGTTTATAGCTCACCTTTTAAACTATTTATTGTGCTGACAATTTACATTTAAAAATAATATAAAACGTAATTAAACAGAGTAAAAGTTTTTAGAGCGTGCAACACAGTTAATTAGTGTTTAGCACTGTCGCCTCACAGCAAGAAGGTCACTGGTTCGAGCCTCAGCTGGGTCAGTTGTCATTTTTGTGTGATATTTGCATGTTCTCCCTGTGTTGTTATGGGTTTCCTCCGGTTGCTCCGATTTCCCCCACAGTCCAAAGACATGCGCTATAGGTGAACTGGATTTACTAAATTGGCCGTAGTGTATGATTGTGTGCGCGTGTGAGAGTGTATGGGCGTTTCCCAGTACTGGGTTGCAGCTGGAAGGGCATTCGCTGTGTAAAACATACCAATAGTATCTCTGGATGCATCTCTCATCGATGCAATGTCAGACACAATGTACTCAATGGAGTGAGTGACATCACTGTGAGGGGTAAGGTTATGGGTGGGGTTAGGTGAGTGCATTAAAAAGCAGTGGATGCAGCTCAGATTGCACTGCCCCAGGTCTGCATCCAGACCCCACTCAAACATATGCTGGATAAGTTGGTGGTTCATTCTGCTGTGGCGACCCCTGATAAATAAAGTGACTAAGTCGAAGAAAAATGAATGAATGAATGAATGAAAGTATTTTCCAGAGATGGGTTTTGGCTGGAAGGGCATCCGCTGCGTAAAAAACATGCTGGATAAGTTGGTGGTTCATTCCGCTGTGGCGACCCCGGATTAATAAAGGGACTAAGCCGTCAAGAAAATGAATGAATGAATGAATGAAAGTATTAAAAGAACCAACACTGCAAAATAATAAATAAATACAACTGAACAAATGAAACATGAAAAAACGCAGAGACTACAAATAAACCAATATTAGAATTTAATTGAATATTTTTTAATATGGGCTGGTGTTTCAAACTACTTTTGATGTGCTTGGGTGTGCAAAACATCGTGGGATCTGGCAACACAAAGAACACACTGCGCATGACTTCCTGGTTTCAAAAGTGAAACCGACGCGCAGCACACTTTGTCTACAATCAAAAAGTGATATCAGAGTTCAGGTTTACGCTGAACTGTTGGTCAACACAACCCATATTTTCCCGGACAGCTTATATGAAAACAATGCGCACTTTTTTGCCATTCGCTCCTGGACGCCTGTAAGCTGTAGTAGGTGTCACGTTTCCTTGTTTTGATTTCCCTGACAACTGAATGACGCGCAAGCACAGATCGAGATGGTGAGCCTGCCAGAGGTAAGATTAATGTTAACCTGCTAAACATGCTAAAAACTATCAACTGTATTTAGCTTTCTCGTAATTTAAGAACGTCAGAGGCGTTAGATATTAAAGGGGAAAACAAAGGGGGAAAAATCTCAAATTGTTAATTCATTTGGTATACTGTATGACCATGCTACGCAAGTAACAGTAGAATATCGTTATTTATGTTTTCCACTACACTTAACTGTGATCTCATTATATTAAAAATATTTGGGAGCATTGATTGCCATCTGTGTAACGACAGTTGACTTCAAATATACCATAGTCAAATTAGGGACAAATTAGGCACAAACAGTGTTGGGGAAAGTTACTTTTGAAAGTAATGCATTACAATATTGAGTTACTTCCCCCAAAAAGTAACTAGTTGCATTACTTAGTTACTTTTTATGCAAAGTAAGGATACTTATGAGTAGGCCCACACGGAATCTGCGCGTGCAGAATTCTTCAGATTTTTAGCCCATCATTGATTCTGTTTATTAACAGGTGTAAATGTGTTAATATATATTTATTCAGTTTTCAAATTAATTTCAGTAATAAAATTGTCTAATATAAAAATAATAACAGTTAAAAAGGTATTACTTTTTATTTCATATATTAATCCGCATATCATTCCGCATAAATCTGCTGAATTTTTACAAAATACTCCGCAGAAATAGCAAAAAATGTCCGCAGATTCCGTCTGGCCCTACTTATGAGCTACATTTTCTGACCTGGCTTGATCTCTTTCTGAGTATTTTTCCAGGGTATTTTTCTTTTCTTTAATTTTTTTTTTTTTGAATAGAGGAGCTCTGCATTTAACTGTATAATTTACACCTACATTTACCTTAAAAAAACATATAATAATAATAAAAAAGAATAATATTACCTTCTAAGAACTCCCTGACCAAGATACAGATTAATGAAAGTTAAAAGCAATGTGTTTAGTACTTTTGCATTTTTGTCTTATTAGTTCAGTAAAATCATTGTCCATTGAGACAATCCCCTTTTTCTTTCATGCAATCAAAATAATGAAAATACTTCTATCACAGAAATGTAAAGCTCTGCCATTTTGGTTTTCTTTCAGTTCCAGCAGGGAGCTCATTTTCTTATTGAGTGTTATTCAACGTGATTACACAAATTTTGATTCAGCAAATTATTTTTAAAAGTATATTAAGTAATCTAAAACGTAACTGCAGTTACATTTTTAAAAAGTAACTCAAATATTATAAATATTTTTTAAAGTAATGTGTCACTTTGCTTGTTACTTAGAAAAGTAATATTACGTAACTCACATTACTTGTAATGCGTTACCCCAAACACTGGTAACAAAACAATTTCAGTACAATAACTGTGGTTTTTAGGTTTGATTTGTAACAAAACCATGGTTAAAACTGTAAGGTAAGGCATGTTTGATCAAATTTAAAGTATTTTCAAAATCATAAAAGTCTTATAAAAATTAATTCATTCATTCATTTTCTTTTCGGCTTAGTCCCTTTATTAATCCGGGGTCGCCACAGCGGAATGATCCGCCAACTTATCCAGCATATTTTTACGCAGCGGATGCCCTTCCAGCCGCAACCCATCTCTGGGAAACTTATAAAAATTGTATTGTTAAAATTTATTTATTAAGTTCAATTTTTAATCATGTTATTTACTAAACTGTTAATTTCACATTTATTTCAGATATTTAGTCAAGTTAAGCTTAAGATTGATTCAGCCATCTTTCAGCCACCAAATTCAGTGACCAGCATACTGAGTGGAAAGAACATAAGAGTTAACCAGAAAGGAGACTATACATATGCAACCGGGAAATTCCAAGATATTAAAGATATTTATAAATCGTGTATAAATATGCAAGCATCATATAGCAGACCACATCATGCAAGATCACAGGAGAGCAGTATGCACAGCTACACCACAGCAGGTGTGGGGTCAGCTCAAAATGACCCTCTAGTAATTAAACCAATTGAAGTTGATGACACTGTTATGCAATACATCGAAGAGAAGAAATCGGAGGAATTTAAAGCGATCCAAAAAAGGCACGCAGTTTCCATAAATAGATTGAGAAATTCCCTGACCTTCAGGTCTCAGACTGGGAAGAGCACTCGAGCTCAATTTGCACGAGAAGAGTTTATAAAACTGTATCAAAAGACTGCGACTGGGCTGCAAACCAGGAACCACACTTACAGCCAAGATATTATTGCATTTTGCTCTTCAGAGTTTCCAGAAATCTTAATCAATCACAGTAGTGATAGAAAACAAATGCAACTAATTGGTGACTTTATCAGCCTTGAAAGATTGGACACACAGTTGAAAGGGAGTGACTGGAGGAGGTATTTACAGCACCAAAGCCCAAATAGAACAAAAGACTACAACACACCTCGCACTCAACCAGTAAAACAAGAGAAAACAACAGACCAGGCCAAAGATGAGACGTGTCCGATCTGTTTGGACACCATCAAGATGCCTGAATCCACAGTGTTACCTAAATGCCAGCACAGGTTTTGCAAAGACTGTTTAAACAGGGCTTTTCAGTTGAAACCAGCCTGTCCGATATGTGGAGAAATATACGGCAGTCTCACAGGGACACAACCCAAAGGAGGAACCATGACAGTCTCACGGGACAGATCCACTTTACCTGGGTACGAAAGACACGGGACGATAGTCATCACCTACTATATACCAAGTGGATCCCAGGGGGTGAGTTCACTAATGTGTTATATATTCGTTGTGAAGTTCAGATTAGGGATAGTTGACCCAAAAATGAACTCCCCTTTAAGTGGTTCCAACTCTCTATGATTTTTTCCCCCTCGTTGTACACAAATGAAGATATTTTGAAAAATGTTGGAAAACAAATACAGGGAGTGCAGAATTATTAGGCAAGTTGTATTTTTGAGGATTAATTTTATTATTGAACAACAACCATGTTCTCAATAAACCCAAAAAACTCATTAATATCAAAGCTGAATATTTTTGGAAGTAGTTTTTAGTTTGTTTTTAGTTTTAGCTATTTTAGGAGGATATCTGTGTGTGCAGGTGACTATTACTGTGCATAATTATTAGGCAACTTAACAAAAAAAAATATATACCCATTTCAATTATTTATTTTCACCAGTGAAACCAATATAACATCTCAACATTCACAAATGTACATTTCTGACATTCAAAAACAAAACAAAAACAAATCAGTGACCAATATAGTCACCTTTCTTTGCAAGGACACTCAAAAGCCAGCCATCCATGGATTCTGTCAGTGTTTTGATCTGTTCACCATCAACATTGCGTGCAGCAGCAACCACAGCCTCCCAGACACTGTTCAGAGAGGTGTACTGTTTTCCCTCCTTGTAAATCTCACATTTGATGATGGACCACAGGTTCTCTATGGGGTTCAGTTCAGGTGAACAAGGAGGACATGTCATTATTTTTTCTTCTTTTAGACCCTTTCTTGCCAGCCACGCTGTGGAGTACTTGGACGCTATGATGGAGCATTGTCCTGCATGAAAATCATGTTTTTCTTGAAGGATGCAGACTTCTTCCTGTACCACTGCTTGAAGAAGGTGTCTTCTAGAAACTGGCAGTAGGACTGGGAGTTGAGCTTGACTCCATCCTCAACCCGAAAAGGCCCCACAAGCTCATCTTTGATGATACCAGCCCAAACCAGTACTCCACCTCCACCTTGCTGATGATTTTTTGCTGAGTCGGACGAGCTCTCTGCCCTTTACCGATCCAGCCACAGGCCCATCCATCTGGCCCATCAAGACTCACTCTCATTTCATCAGTCCATAAAACCTTAGAAAAATCAGTCTTGAGATATTTCTTGGCCCAGTCTTGACGTTTCAGCTTGTTTGTCTTGTTCAGTGGTGGTCGTGTTTCAGCCTTTTTTTACCATGGCCATGTCTCTGAGTATTGCACACCTTGTGCTTTTGGGCACTCCAGTGATGTTGCAGCTCTGAAATATGGCAAAACTGGTGGCAAGTGGCATCTTGGCAGCTGCACGCTTGACTTTTCTCAGTTCATGGGCAGTTATTTTGCGCCTTGGTTTTTCCACACGCTTTTTGCGACTCTGTTGACTATTTTGAATGAAAATCTTGTTTGTTGGATGATCACGCTTCAGAAGCTTGGCAATTTTAAGAGTGCTGCATCCCTCTGCAAGATATCTCACTATTTTTGACTTTTCGGAGCCTGTCAAGTCCTTCTTTTGACCCATTTTGCCAAAGGAAAGGAAGTTGCCTAAGAATTATGCACGCCTGATATAGGGTGTTGATGTCATTACACCACACCCCTTCTCATTACAGAGATGCACATCACCTAATATGCTTAATTGGTAGTAGGCTTTCGAGCCTATACAGCTCTCCAGGTCAAAATACTCATTTGCCTAATAAGTCTGCACTCCCTGTATAGGAAAACAAATACTATGGATGTATACGACTACTGGTTTACAACATTCTTCGTAATACCTTCTTTTTGCATCCAACAGAAGAAAGTAACTCAAACAGGGAACAAGTGGATATCGAGTAAATAATGTTACACCTGTTTTTAATGACCTCCCTACAGGTCGAACACCCAAACCCAGGCATGCCGTATCACGGTGCGTCCCGCATTGCTTACCTCCCTGACTCTGAAGAAGGGAACCATGTACTCAAGCTTTTGCAGAGGGCGTTCGACCAGCAACTCACTTTCACTATCGGTCGATCATCCACCACTGGCAGGAGCAACATGGTGACCTGGAATGACATTCACCACAAGACGTCCCGTGATGGAGGGCCCACACAGTAAGTAAACATCTTGGGTGTTGTCAACATTTTGAAGTGTTTACCTCATCTCAGACCCAGCCCTGTTAATTCCAGCACTGTTTAATCTCAACTGTTTTGACAATGTTTTTTTAATTACTGTTATTTGCAGTTATGGTTACCCAGATTCAGACTACCTGAAGCGAGTGCAAGATGAACTGAAAGCAAAAGGAATTTACTGATTTAACTGACTAAACCTTGTACTCCTATCAAATCACCAACATTTGTTGAAGCTGTCTTTTGTTTAGTTTTTAACAGACACTATAAAGTCTTAACAGTTTAGGATTCCAATGGGCATATTTTAGTTTGTATTATTATAATCTCATAAAGCGTCATAAGAGGGATGTCAGTGTATTGCTATCACATGTGCTATATAACACATGGTTTTAGCAGTTAATCCTTTAGTTGCACATCAGTATGATAGAGGGATCACATTTACTGAAATCTTGCATCTACTTTAATCACCATTCCACTATGTGTATGAAGCACTGTAAACAGATTTTCTAATCTATGTTCATTCAGTGATTAAAGTGTTATAAAATGTGTAGTAAGTCCATAGAAATGTATGATTTTTTTCACTCTTTGTGTTATTTGAAGTATTCTATGAAAGCACAGAGCAGGTCATTTATTAGCATTAAGCCATTCCTATTTGTATCAGGAGTTGTATTTTTTATGAATGATTCTTATATTTGTTTATGAGTTTTTTATTATATTTTCTGAAGTGCTACATTTGCATTATGCAAAAAAAGCTTCAAATAAACTCTAACGAATAATAAATGGCCATTTCTATTTATATCAGCCTGAGTTATATTGTTTTTATGAATGATTTTAATGTTTTCGCATTTTTTATTATTCATTTCTGAAGTGCGATCTTTGTATTATGCAAAAACTTTTATAAACTTTAATAAATAAACTTTTATGAATAACAAATTAATATTTTCTAATATTTGTTACACACTATTATAGTACTACATACGGTAGTTTAACAAATTTACAATTGCAGAGTAGCAACAATTTGCCACAGAAGTCAACCAGTCTGCCTCATGGAAAGATGCAAAAGTGGGCACAAAATGACATAAATTCCTTGATTATTTGTTATTATTCCATGCTTCTGATACTGATTGGCTGGAAGGTGTGCAATAGCATTGTTTAATGCACATGTAGTTCTTGTCAGTTTAGTTTGACAGAACAAAATGGCAAAACAAAAAAATTCAAGGGGAAAAAGCAAATATATTATTAACTATTTAATATAATACAGTCAAGCCTCATATTATTAATATAATTTCAGTCTTGAAGGTATATTATGCAAAAAATGGAGCCCTAACAATTTTTGATTGCATCCTGAGTCAAGCAAGTACAATTATATTCAAGTTTACTTGTATGTTCTTAGCTAATACAACCTGTATATAATGTTCACAGTACATACATCTGTAAATATCACTATAGTTTTTCTATTATTGCACTTTATAACATACAGTACCTATATCCTGCTCTTGCTGCTATTGCACTCCTGGTTGCCTTGTACTTGTACATGTGTAATGACAATAAAGTTGAATCTAATCTAATCTAATCTAATCTAATCTAATCTTTAGCGCTTTTCACAAAAGTTATTGTTCCAAAGCAGCTGCACAAAAGGCACACATCATTTTATTGAGGAGTTGTGTATAGGGAGGGCAGTATATTATAAACACAGTTAATGTGCAGGCCTAGTACTGAGCCTGTCTGTGAATCTCTACATCTGAACACAGCAGACTGCGTGTCAGAATTACTTCATAAAATGCAGGAAAAAAACTAAAGCCACTTTGCTATCTTTAGCCACTTTGCTATCTCTTTACAAAAAGAGGAGTCTATAGTTTGCTTGGAGGCGGACATGTGTGAAGTAGTAGCTGTAAACCGGCATAAAATTCAAACAGGTCAATTATGACACATAAATACACTATAAGCACTATCAAACACATAAAGCAAGCTGCATGTTTTCTTTTCAACTTGTCTGAGCTGGCAGACACAGAAGAAACCTACAGTAACAAAACAAAAGGAAAAGAAAAATCTACAAAAAGGTAATGTTATCCAGTGTCCCCTTTTTAACAATAGTGTCTCTGTGGTGGTAAAATAAGACTGCCAGAAATACACCTGTGGCTTCAGGCCAGCTTGAGTCAATGATCGATCTGTTCTAGCACTGATTTGCACACCTACAGCTAAATAAGTAACATATTACATTTTGTAGGATAAACAAAAGTAGCAACACTAGTTTTGTGTGTGTGTGTGTGTGTGTGTGTGTGTGTGTGTGTGTGTGTGTGT
>CAIGQQ010033541.1:14688271-14725289 GCA_903798035.1 Danio albolineatus
GTGTGTGTGTGTGTGTGTGTGTGTGTGTGTGTGTGTGTGTGTGTGTGAGTGTACTGCAGAGGACAGAGATTTGAAATGAAATGGCTTATTTATGCACAAGTTTCCTGTCACACAATATTACAACTAACTTGTTGTCTTGCGCTGCTTTTATCCCTTTTATAAACATATTTCCAGGCGACACGGTGGCTCAGTGGTTAGCACTGTCGCCTCACAGCAAGAAGGTCGATGATTCGAGTGTCGGCAGGACCAGGTGTCGTTTCTGTGTGGAGTTTGCATGTTATCCCCGTGTTGGTGCGGGTTTCCTCCGGGTGCTCTGGTTACCCTCACAGTCCAAAGACACGTGCTATACAGTAGGTCAATTGAATAAACGAAATTATCTGTAGTGTATGTGTGTGAATGAGTGTATGCTTCCCAGTACTGGGTTGCAGCTGGAAGGGCATCCGCTGTGTAAAACATGCGGGATAAGTTGGTGGTTCATTCCGCTGTGGCGACCCCTGATGAGTAAAGGGACTAAGCCAAAGGAAAATGAATGAATGAATAACGATCCAATTCCTGAAAGCCTAACATCTCTTGCATTTGTAAACTGCCTGCACGTCAAAGGTCAATGAGGCTTGGAAGTCTGCACACTTCTTTCTGTGGATGATTCTGCAGTGTTAAGAAAAAGACAAAAATGTGTGAATTATAGGCAAATCTGAATTTAATGAACATAAAACAGATACATAAGCTACTATTTCCATAACTTGTAAAAAGCCATAAAGCTGGATCTGTTCGCAAAATAAGGAAAAAAGTAAAAACATACTACAGAAAATATTTGGCCTTCGTGTTGCTGTGGCATTATTTACACTAGATACAGTATTTTCATATATGACCTATATTGTCATATTTGCCATTATATCCTTATCGATAAGGCACCAAATGCTAAGTAGCATGATCTTTTTTATTTCTTTTTTTTTTTACCAAATTGTGCAGAAAATGTACAAAACTATACAAACAAAACTATCACTTATGAACATAGTCCATCAAAATAAAGGCAAAGTTAAAATAAATAAATGGAAATGTTATGACGTAGTTGTGAGACCCAACTCTCGTTTTAATCCTTAATATTTATTAACAGTGGATTTAAAGGAATACTCATTCTAATAAATCTGATTTACATCTCGTTTGTTGATGACTATGATTACGTAAACGTTTACTTCAGATTGAAATGAACATTAAGCTGTTGTCATTTGATCAACTGAATCTACAATGGAATAAAATTTGAATATATTGCAATTGAACATCGTGGATTTATCAGTGTTTCAGAGTCCCATGGAAAAATAGAAAATACTTTTCTGCACACAAAATGATCAGTACTACATATTTAATGTGCCTGCTTTTTTAAATCTTTTTAAATAAAACCCATAATTCTGCCCATAAGCGGGGGAAACAACATGGTGCTACATCTCGACTTTGTGTAAAAGTTGCATTTCCTTCAAATAGTATCTTAAATACAATTAAAAGAACCAAATACACTACCAGACAAAAGTCTTGTCGTTGATCCCAGTTGTAAGAGCAACCAATAATAACTTGAATTCTAGTTGATCATTTGGAAAATGTAGGTAATTTTTTCCAATGAGTCATCACAAATCCTGCAGAGACCAATTGGAACCCACATGGACCCAAGATTTTCAGAGAAATGTGTCAAGTTTGGTGAAAGAAAAATCATAGTTTGGGGTTACATTCAGTATGGGGGCGTGCGAGAGATCTGCAGAGTAATTGGCAACATCAACAGCCTGCGGTATCAAGACAGTTGTGCTGCCCACTACATTACAAACCACAGGAGAGGGCTAATTCTTCAGTAGAATAGCACTCCTTCTCATTTTTCAGCCTCCGCATCAAAGTTCCTGAAAGTAAAGAAGGTCAAGGTGCTCCAGGATTGGCCAGCCCAGTCACCAGACATGAACATTATTGAGCATGTCTGGAGTAAGATGGAGGCATTGAAAATTAATCCAAATAATCTTGATAAACTCTGGGAGTCCTGAAAGATTTCTTTTTTGCCATTCCAGATGACTTTATGATGGGTTATTTGAGTCATTGCAGAGATGTATGGATGCAGTCCTCCAAGCTCATGGGCGTCATACACAATATTAATTCTTTTCCACTGCACCATGACTTTATATTCTATACTGTTATTTCTGTTAAGTGACAAGACTTTTGTCTCAGCAAAGTCAGACCTTCCTGTCCTAATTAAATAATAATCAAAGCATAATCATATTATATTTTAGTAAAATAAGCGTGATCTAGAGGCCTTTGACTTTCATACAAGCCACTTCTGATACCAAATAATCAACTAGAAGTCAAGTTATTATTTGCTGTTCCTAAAACTCGAAGAGGCGACAATTACTTTTGTCAGGGAGTGTATATATACTGGATGATGATCATCATCAAATAGATGATGTGATTTTAAATGACCAAACATTTTAATGTTTAGAAAGTAAACAACCACAAAAGGTGTCTAAACATCACTATAAATAATTGCCAAAAATCGAACAGAATACTCACACATTTGAACCCTCTCTTAATACATTACAATGTATAAACAACAAGCAGCAAACACTTATTCTGCCTTAAAATCACCTTACAAAAAAAGATTTATATTGAAATATTCAAAGAACATTTTACAATTGGGTGCCGAGTTTTGTCTTTATCAAAAAAGCCTCTGTAACCATACCAAGGAGAACAAATTCTTTGAAAATGTAAAAGCAACATGCATCATCAGTTTAGCTGTTGCTGCCGAATATTCACTCATCAGTGAAAACGTTATAGCAATACTGTGTGTATTTTGAAATGATAAAGGTAATGATGTGGCAGGTTTAGTAAATCTGGGCAAATTCTGAACTGAGGCCTTTAGAAATTGTAAACCGACAGCTACACTTGAAGTAGCATGACATATTAGCTGTAGCACAGGGATTTGTTTTGAAAGTACACCTATCAAAGCTCTCCATCTGCTGTAAACATCAGGAGTCGCTTGCTTGTGTTCCGCTCTGTCAAACAATAAATACGTCTGTCTTTGAAAGGCATTTAAGATTATATGGAAGTTTGAAACATCTATCATACGTTAAGAAAAATAAAGTGCATATACAGTAGACACCTTTTGTATATACAAATTAATGTACTTTATCAAGTACAACTCTTAGTAAACAAGGTCAGATGGCGCATATCCACACAGGAATATTGTTTTGTTTTGTTTTTTCTCCAGGAAAGTCTTAAAATACTGTATTCTTCAAAGTGTTTTCATGTTTCGTGTGTTTACAAAAAAATAAGTAGTCCATCAGTTGAACTGAGAGACGTACCATGCTCTTTCAAAATGTACCTTGTATTTATAAACTTAGCAAAATGGTAAGAGTTTGAATCGCCAGTGTAAATATGCATGTATCCCGGGGGAGAATCGTATAAATAGTGTGTTTTGAAGATTGTGAATATCCTTTTTGTTTTATTCGTGTGTTCGGTGGTTACCAAAAATACAGTTGGTATTAGCCTCCTGCCCTCAAAATGTCCAGCTTTGGGAAAGAGGTCAAGGCAGCGATTTTTGTGTTCAGAAACCTTCATCCAGTGGCCGTTTGATTGCCGATGACTCGCAGGATCTCCCGGTGAATGCCAGCTTCCTGGGTGTTTATACTGGTGTCACCTACCTGTCCGTCCTCGTAGCTAGATGGCGAGGGGTTACAACAAAACAAGAGGAAAAAAAAGAAAGAAGACTTTCAGTTTTTAGTTAGATATAGTTTAGTTTTTCCACTATTAATGAAGATTTAAAATATCAGATGTGTTGCTTTTTCAAGAGTTCACACTTAGCTGATGATTGATTATAAAGCTTGTTTGGCATGATGTTCTGAGAGAGAGCCCTGAGCTCATAAGATCATCGAGCCCGGGGCTCCCTCCCATTTGCAAGGCGAGAGGGGAGTTTGAGCTCAGGTAAATCTCGAGAACTCCCCTGCTCTAATAGGTAGTGAACAGATAGTGATTGCTCTTAAGAGTTAACGAATTACTAGGAGAATGTCCACGTGAGCAGGGGGAGAACGTGTAACGTCCACACAGAAACGTCGACTGGCTTGGTAAGGACTAGAACCAGTGACGTTCTTGCTGTGAGGCAACAGTGCTAACCACTGGGCTGCCGTGCCACCGATCTAGAAAAGGAGGTGGAGTAGGGGTGGAAGGGGGATTCTTTAAATCGAAGATGGCTATGATATGGAACTTAGGGTATTTACAGTGGGTTAGGAATCGTCTGATTGATGAATCATAAATTGGATAATGCAGGACCAGCTACAAGCAATCATCAGCACGTGATCCTCTTGAAATTAGTTTATAAATAAACTTCACTTACATTCTGAATGTTTTTAAAAATTGAGATAGAGACTAGCAATTCACTGAAATAAAAGGAATGTTAATGTACTCTGAATGATATTTTAGTTATTCGACTGTAATCATAAGAAACTCCAAGAACACTTTTGGGCTGCCAAAAAAACAAAAAAACTGTAAAAATGACTTTGTCCACCAATGTATTCTCTCCTTTGTCAGTTCAGGGTGCGTGTTTACTACGGACAATAAAACACATTGCCAGTAGACACAGTAGCAAAATATTGCCCATAGAAAACACACACCCAGTCCTGACACGACAGTGGAATAAACAGTGGAAACCCCACTGCCTACTAGTGTTTGAAAGTATTATTTCAGAGCAGCACAGACAGAATGCAGAATTATAAATTCTTTGAGGAATGTGCAGTGGTAGGGCTTGGCGATTAATCGAAAAATAATCAAAATCGATTTGGAACTTGTTAATTGACCAAATTTTTTGAGGATGATTTTTTTCAATTACTTTCCCCACCACATGTGGAGTCATGTGACCACTCTATTAAAGGCCGAGGCAGATTTATATTTCGGTGGCCACTTTGCAGCCACAGATGGTGTACCTATTCTTGAGCCTTACTTTGCACTACATTGACGATGATTGAGATGTCTTGAGACGGCATATTTTCCATTACATTAAAATTATTATTTACATTAAAACTTTTGTTTACAGAAAATGCAAGAAATGCTGTTTAATATAACATTTACATGATATACAAGAGTTATTTTATTTAGAAGAGATCCTGCTTATTTTCTACTTTTAATATGAAAAACACTGATAATAACAAAAAGTGAAAGTTAAAAGTTTCACTTTTAAAAAAAACAAGCTTTAGGCAGGTGGTTCATTCCGCTGTGGTGACCCTAGATTAATAAAGGGACCAAATTCAAGAAAATGAATTAAAAACTTTAGGCAATGTGTTTTAATTTCAGTTGTTCAATGTTGATGTTCAATAAATAATCATAGATAGTAGATAGTGTTTCCTTCAATTATTTTAAAATCAAGAAATGCACCTTTCGTTCAGTAATCTCTCACTTGTAATTTGTGAGCATATTTACTGCACAAAACCTGTCAATGAACTATGAGAGAAAAAAAAATGCGTTCATTAATCTTATTCAAGTTAAAATGTTCAATTAATCGAGATTTTGATTTTAGGTTAAAACACCCAACTCTCCGCTGCGGGATATGAGGATTATTTGACCTAAAATGTTTAAACCAGGCTTTAATGTCATACCTTCTTTCTAAAATGAATAAATGTTCATATAAACTATGGGAATCCACTATGAATTGACTATTTGCGAAAAAAAGTAATATTGTTACTGTTTTAGTTGCTGTTTCAACCATGTTGTGTGCACAAAACAGCTAATACTATGGTGCCTGAGAGAGCTCAAATGTCCCGTAAGTAATAATAAAAAATAAAAAAAAACATGCAAATAGAAAACCATTAACAAGTTTGGAACACATTTTCATCAGTTCAACATACAGTATGTGCACACAAATTCTCACAAAATGTTCAAATACAAAAATACTCTACAAATAGAGCAGACCATAAAGAAAATGTTTTTGGGCACCCACATTTTTTAACTAATCCAGCTACTTCCTGTTTAAAGTCAGTGTTGTTGTCAAAAATTGTCAGAAAAGTACATGTTGTTTATTTAAATGTCAAAATCTCACAAAAATCTTTCAGATCACCAATAACACAGCCGACTCTAAACAGGAAGCAGATGACTTTGTCAATTTTTAGGGTCCTCCCGACATATTTTTCCAGCTTTTTTTCAGCCTCCGGCACCTAGACTGCAGCTCTGCACAAGTAGTTTGGTCAGAGAAGAAATGGTCGTGCCCAACTGAGCCTGGTTTCCTGTTTTTTTGGGGGTTTTTTCCCTTCACTTTTGTCAATTGGTGAAGTTTTGTTCCTCACCACAGTCTAGCTTGGTTTGGGACTTGTGAAGCTGCGCATCGATGGATTTGCTCTTCAGTGTTTGGACTTTCAGCGGTGAAAATTAAACCACACTGAACTGAACTAAACTGAACTTCAACTCTGAAAACTGCGCTGACACTGTTTCAACTTACTATAACTTTCTATGTGAAGCTACTTTAACAAAACTGTACAAGCGCTATAGAAATAAAGATCAGTTGAATTGAATATTTTTGTTGTGGTGAGCGTTATTTGCAGTGGGTTTCTGTATTGGCATGTGTTGTCAAATTAGTGGAGATGTTTTCTCACTTAATTAGAGTTTAAGTTGCAGAGCATTTGAGGCCTCTCGGTCACTATACAAAACACCATGATATGATATGCTCACTGTTTGAGACAATGAGATATTTTCAACATTTAGCAACAGAAACAAAGATTCATACAGTATACGGTATATGTGTACTGAGATAGACATAAATGTACTTACACAAAGAAAAAACGTGTGCAGACGTGATCTGTATTTGGAACTACCCAGATGTCACCATGTTTGTGCAGGTCTGGAGATGTAATAACTGTTGTATTATAAAAAAAAAAAACTGTAACTATCAGCATTTTACAGATTCCAAATGACAATCTATGTTAAGGTATTAAGGTCAAATGTAAACCTTCACATAAGGCTATGCATTTCAGGTTGCGGCTCTGCAGAAACTGCGGGTTCTGGCCTTTCTTCTGTGACTGAAAGCAAAAGCAGAAAAATATGGTTCATGTCAAACAGGTTTCAGGATGCCAAGCATTGCGGATAAAGCCCTTTGTAAAGCATTATGACAATTATGACTGTATGTAAGGTGCTAAAGATTAATAAATAGTACTAAACATTTACTACATTTAATACCTGCAAATGAACAGTGGACTTGTTGGCAGCAGTTTCATCTTTTGAAGCAACTTTCTGCTGTTTTTTGTTCATCCCTATGGAGTACATCAATCAATCACATATGTCACAATCAGTTTTATTAAACTATATGTTTATTATGCAAATATTCATGTAGAAAGTCAGTGATTTTGGAAGATATTTTGTTCATAAAGGTTTTAAGACCTGAGTAGCCAAAGGATATGCTTGATAATGGGCTGAGATAGATTCCACTCCCATAGATTGCACCATGCAGCTGCAAACAAAACAATGAAGCAGTGTGAGGTACTGAAATTATCACAAAAAGTGTCTGCTGAAATAACCTCATACAATTCCCACCTGGGTACATGTTTTTACTCGTATAGTGTTTACGTTAATACTAAACTATGCATAATTACATAATATTTCTTCACTAAAAACATAGGCTTCACACCCATACCGCACACAAGATTAATTACATTAAAAAGAAGTTGATTCTCCTCCATCATTATGATCAGTCTCTAAAGAAAATCTGCATCTGTGGAAGTGATTACCTGAAGTCTTGTGTTTGATGCCACGACCAAACCATTCCTTAAAATAGAGTGCCAGTTTTCTATGTGTGATCCACTAAAGAGGAAGAGAGAGATTCTTTCAAAACTGAAAATTCAACAACTAAGTGTTCTCAAGCCAGCAAGACATTTCACAGCTGTGGCTTGGATAAGGCTTTTTTTTTTTTTTTTTCAAAAGACAGATTTCAAAGCAATTCATTGACTGCACATTTGAATTACAACTATCACAATGATTAGTTTACACACAACTGAACAATCTCTCATTAATTACTCAGCCATCTACCTTTTTCTGATTTTCTGAACACAACTGAAGACATTTGAATTTAAATCTGAGAGCACACAGTATAATGTTTCCTTTACGTCAGCTATTGAATCAACACAACATGCATAGATGGATCTGTGTGTCTCTATAAGTGACAGCAGACTATACTCCTGCTGCTGACTGTGTTTATCATCATTAATCAAACAACAAAAGACAAGGACAAAAATCACTCACTGTTCTTGGCTTTTGTAGATTTAATAAAAAACCAAATCTTTAAAAACTTTACTCTTTACAGTGAAGAATGTGCTTGAAGCACAGTGTGTTTTATTTATTTTTATTTGTTATTTTTTAAATATTTTCAATAATTGTATGCAATTTTTGTTTGTTTTTTGTCTCTTAGTTTTTAGTTATCATTCTGCTGTGGTACTGAGAATTACAATTGTAATTTTTGAATAGACAGAAGTGTTTTGCCACAATCAGCTCCAGAACTGAAAAGCTTCTTGTGATATAATAGTACAATTTAAAAAGAATAACCAGAAATAAATCTTTATAATTAAGATGCTCCTAAAACATCAGAAAGAAACAAAAAATGTCCAATAAATGAGACATGAGATACCATTTTCTTTATGACGCTGTGTCATGGAAAAAAAAATCAGGTTCGCTCATTAAAGTCAGTTCAGAAAGAGTGGATTCTCTAATGGATGTCTGCTCCAGGATGGAGTAACATACATCCTTTCTTATGTCTTTATGATTATTAATAATGTGTAAGGGCCTGGATCATATGCTGTCATCTCTCTTCAGAGTAAATCTAGAATGATTTGTGTGTCATTTGTCCTCAAAATCTACAGGCCAATTCAGGTCACTGAAACCTCTCGTGTGGAACTGGACGTTTGATGCTACTTGAACAGCTGTTACTAGATGTAAATATTACTAATTCATTCATTTTCCTTCAGCTTAGTTCCTCAGGGGTCATCAGGGGTCGCCACAGCGGAATGAACCACCAACTTATCCAGTATATGTTTTACACAGCAGATGCCTTTCCAGCTGCACCACAGTACTGGGAAACAACTATAGACACTCATTAACACACATACACTAGGGCCAATTTAGTTTATTCAATTCACCTGTACCGCATGTCTTTGGACTGTTGGCGAAACCGGAGCACATGGAGGAAACCCATGCAAACACGGGAAGAACATGCAAACTCCACATAGAAATGCCAAAGGAATGACCCCACCTCTGTGTACCTATTTGAAAATTGTCTATCTGTGTTTTAACCAACCAGGTTAAAACACATATGTATGACGCAGTTAGTGCCATTATGTTAAAGTATAATATTAGTTGATTTGAGAATGTAAGCAGAGCAGGCTACTAACTCTTTGTGAGTGTTGAAGCTGGCTTCTGCAGATGAAACTGCTAATTATCTTCAGTAAACTTACTTTGATTGAATCTCTGACGCTGGGTCATTTTTGGGTTGCAACTGTCAGTGCCCAACAGTTCCAAATAAGTGGACCAATCAGAAGAACTAGGAGGTTGGGCAAGCATTGCTAACCTCTTTTTACAGTAGCAAGTTGACATGACAACTACAAAATGGCTGAAGCATTTTTGAGCACTGCATCTTGTGTAAAGATGCATTCTTTGTCAATTTTTCCTACATTGTTGCCAGTGGTGTAGTTGGGGCTATAGGCACGAATACTCGGTATGCCTACCTTTTTCCACGAGCTGTTTGAGTATTACGACTTCTGAGGACCAATAATTGCGTATACATTTGGTATACTCACTTGTTTTGCTGATTAGACTTCCCTCATTTACGTGTATTTACATCCCCTTTGACTGTTTTTTTTTTACTTGCATCTTCATTAGTTGCAATTGGTGCATTTTTGTTTAACTTGCGCCATTCCCCGCCCTTGACGACTGCAGCAGCTATGAGAAAATTTCGTGAGAGTTTATCAAAGGCAGCGAAAAGTCAACTGAATGATGTCACGCTGAAACATTCAGGTAAAATTATAAAACAGCATGGAGCGTGCCTCGCTTTTGTTTTCCTGATTTTTATTTTATTTTTTTATTTTACATTAACAACATACAATACATGAAATAAATGAAAAATAACATGATTTTTTTGTACAGTATTAAAATAAATAAACAAATAAATATATAATATATTTATTTAAGTCCCTATGGAGTTAAACAGTTGGGTTTTACCCAGGATTTACCACAGCTTAATGTACTCAGCCAATCTCTGGTTTTGCCGGGGGCACTATTAGCTAAGCATAAATCATTGCATAGGATTAAAATATTAGCATCTTGCTTTAAAATGAACAAATTTGTTTAAATAATTTTTTATTTTTAAATGAATAGTTCACCCAAAAAAATGAAAATTGCCATAATTTACTCAAGCTTAACTTGTTCCAAAACGGTTTGTCTTTTTTTCTTCACTCAAAAGAAGATATTTTGAAGAAAGCTGAAAACCTGTAACCATTGACATCCATAGTATTTGTTTTTCTTCTGTGGAAGTCAATAGTTACAGGTAACTGGTGTTAAATATACATTGCTAATAAATCAAAGAAACATTGACTTTCGCTGTTTCTTTGCCTACTTTTATTTAAAGTTTGGGTTGGGTGGGCAATAGTACACCACCTGTTTTTTAGGACTACATTACTGGTTGTTGCACTGCTGTGAACTTTTTTGCCTAACTTGGAACATCTGAACTGACAGTGTTCGTCATCAGAGTACATGAACCAAACCTTGAGACCTGTACCGTGATGGTTTGGGATCATATATACAGTAAATAATCCTTTTAAATGATCATACTTACAATACTGACAAAAAAAAGTATTATTTTTCCTATAATCAAGCAGAACTAAAAAAGTAAATGCACAAAAAACATTTCTGTCTCTTCACAAAATTAAGGTTGAGCCACTGGAGTAATGTAACTGACTGGTTTAATGATGTTTTCGCTACCTTTCTCAACCTTTGGAGAGACAGTGACAGGCTGTCATTGGGTGAAAAAAATGTCAGATATTGTTGTTAAATTATCTTCAGTTGTGTTCAGAGAATCAACTAAAACGTTAGGTGTATGGTATAAAACAGCATGAGGGTGTAAAATTAATGGCTGATTTTGGACAGCTGGAACTGATTTGGTCTGACGGTGACTTCCAAATGTAATACATTTAGTTTAAGTGGACATAATCATAATGCCATTAAGCATTTAAAGCAAGTCATTATATATTTCTGCAAAGTTGCAGTGTGCAAACCTGGCATTTGGCAACTACAGCATTTGTTCAGCACACCCACAAACCATTCACAGAGTGCCAAGTCATAATGCATACAAAAGTGCCAAGAGCTTTGCAAAAATGACTAGCTCCAACCGGACAGAAATTGTAATACAATTCGGGACCAGAAAAAAAAAAAAAAAACACCTTTCTTAAGTCCTGCTGTACCTCAATCATGGGTTTGTAATAATGTGGGTCAAGGATAAAGGAAGTGCAGTTGCTCAGGTGTATTGTGCACCGGCTGTTTGAGATGGAATTAACTTACTGAAAAGCAAAGGTACTCCCAAAGAGGCCTTTGGCAGCTCTGAAGTTGGATTCTTTGGCTGGCGGACTGCTGAGAAGGAGGAACTGATGGGGTGTGTGCATGAACTTCAGTTGCTGTTGTGATGGAGACAAGATATAAGAGAATATACTTGAGACGTTAAGCCTTAATCATTTTCTCTTCTTGAGCTGGAGACTTAAAGTTTCACAGAGACTATGAATTTAAAATCATCTTCAAAAATACAGAAGAACTAAAAGATGCTTTCTTAAGAAGCCATGCTTCTCTCTTAGGGAGCTAAGCCAGTAATTCTGTGAAGGATTAATCATTACGTGCCTAACCCTGATACTCTTATTCTACATCTCAGAGATTTTCACATTTTTTAGGGCATTTGCTTGCAGAAACCTTTTGGGAGTTTTTTTAACAAATGCTTAACTGGATTCTCCACCCAAAAAGGAAGTAAGGAACATTCTCTCATCGTTTACTTACCTTCAACCCATCCCAGATCTATGAATATACAGTATACACTGTGAAGTTTCAGGAGTGACAACCGCACACGAACACAGCAGTTGATTACCCGCACATTCCATGTGTGTACGAAACAAAGCAATTGACGTGCAAACAGCACAGAATTACCTCACACATTTGGCTTCCACTATTTATAAACAAAATAATATATTAATTTTCCTTATTTTGTGCTTGTGCATTGTGCTTTGTTTGTTTTAGGGCTGTCTCACTCAACACACGTTTGCAGTGCTGTTGGATTTATGGAAAGTGTTTTAACTGTATACAGCTATTCAGTTCATGAATTGTGAAGTTGGGTGATTGTGGTGGTCACAGTTTTTTTTTGTTGCAGAAAACAATTGTCACTTGTGTATCAAAACTAATCCAATCAAAACTAGCTTAAATCTAACCCAATCGCCACACAAACTAGACCAATAATACGAAAATACAAAACATGCCACTCCCATTAATAAAATACATCTTTTACATCACTGTATGCATTTCTTTTTTGACAACCGCAGAATAATAGTAATCATAAAGATTCTGTTTTTGTAAATAAAATAATTTTACCTCAAAATTAGCATGGTGTTATTTATAAACAAAATAATATCAATATTAACTCTTCTTATTTTCTGTAACTGAAGATAAATCACTGTCAATAGAGGCATTGTGCTTTGTTTTCTGGCATGAAACTGGCATGGTGTCATTGCTGTGTGTTGTCCACCTTAAAACATAATAGATGCAGGCAAACACAGAACAATTCCAGCAGGAGTGAACAACAAACACTTGAGAAATTAATTTAAAATTAAAGCTAGTTATTAAAATCTAAAATAAACATTGTAGATTTTGCTAATTAAACTGTAAGCAATGGACTGTAGATTACATATACTTTTAAAGTTATTTTTAGCAACAGTAATCCTGGAAAGTCCTGACAATCTGTTACCATGGAAACAGAAACAGCCGCACACAGTCTCTCCTCCAGCACCCCTGCACCTCACAAGTGTGCCTACTCTGTTTCATCATTCTAGCACAGTTTTTATAAGTGGTAGAATATAAATTTGGTAGAGTAAAATGTTTCGACACAACCATATAAACATAATTGATGCAATATCTTTTAACCTGCAAAATAAAAAATAAATAAACCCACAGCAAGTGGTTAACCTGATCCACAAGACTTGGCAACTCCGGCATTAGCATAAATCTCCTGATCTTTTAATGGTAATTACAAAAGAAGGCTTCATTTTAAGCAGACCATAATAAATGAGACTAACTACTCTTATTATAGGACATTTGATTAAATTAATTGTATATAATTCATTAGATATTTAATTTGTGTTGCACAGGAACCATGTACTGACATTGATACATACATCAGGCAACTTTTGACCACTTTTGACTAATATTATTTAATAATTGTATTTTCCCCCTTCTTAAACAGACTGGTCCTGGGTTGCTGAAGACACAAGGTTATGTTGTGTTTGTTATGACTTACTTTCTTCAACAAATACATTAACAAATGATCTATTCCATTATTGTGAGTCTAAATAATGCATATAAATTTGATTATAAACAATCAAAAAAGTTTTCCCTGCCCACAGAATTGATTGACAAGCTCCATGTCGCCATAATGTTTACCATGTAATAACAAAATTTTTTGCAAAGAAACTTGGATTAAAACATTTGTTACAACTCTCTGTGATCAGCTGCTCCTTAATAATTATTTATCGCCAATTAATCGCCATGTAATTCTTAACCACTTTAATCACCACGGCCGCATTGTGTCAGTAAACGTGCATATGTGCCTGTGTGTGTGTGTGCAAACGGCATTTGTGTGTGACTCATCATTTCAGAAAGGCTTGAATAGACTCAACCACAAATCCATCAATTAAATTAATTTGGTATGTTTACTACTGATCTTATTTCAGCTTCATCCATGTCTGTCTCTATCACTGATGGCTGTTTATCTGATGTAGAAGCAGACTCGCACATCGGAGCGGTGGGCGAGGAGAAGCAGCTCATTTGGATTTATAGCCACAGGCTACAAAAACAGCAACGCTGTACTCAGACACCAAAAGGGGCAGATTCTACATCACATAATAAATAATCTGATGGGTATTTTGAGCTGAAACTTGCTGTAACGTGATGCAAACTTATTCCATTTAGTGTAGTTTTTGAAGCATCATCTTCAAAGTCCACTTGAAATCCAAACTTATGATTATTTTGCTCGCTCACATTGTTATTCTTAAGGTGAATACTTAATCGGTGCAAGTTAATCCACTACAAAACATTGTTTGTTCTGCTAATCTTCAATGAAAGTCTGAGCATTTTCTTCTGCGTTTAGAGTGGTGGTCCATCTGTTGCATCAAAGAGGGCTTCCATAGCAACTGTATATTAATACCCTCTTTCATCATTAGTTTGCACTTTAGGGAATGATGTGCAAAAGAAAGCCCCACCCCCTACTCAATATTTTGTTTCAGTTGGAAGCACATCAACATACTTAAATAAAAATCTCAACAAATTATTGTCGACATGGACTTTAAAGGGCAGCTATTTTACCCCTTTTTCAAGATTTAAGATAAGTCTTTTGTGTCTCCAGTCTGTAAAGTTTCAGCTCAAAACACCCATCAGATCACTTATTATACCTTTTAGAATGTTGGAATTTTCTGCTTTCAACACCATGTAGCTGTTTCTGTTAGTTCTCCCTGCCCACCATTCCCACGTGCCTGTCAGAGTATAGCTCAACAGCACAGTGACAGACATGAAGGAAGCAGATCTCATGTAACGTTTGTGAAAAATACTACAGTAAGAACTTTCCCAATTCATATTTGATGTATTTGTTGTAGAGTTGCAGCAATGAGTCACACACAGTGTCATTACAAAGTTCACGCACACACAGACACACACACGTGCTGTTTTTCGGACAGCAAATGTGACAGGATGCACGTTAATATCAACTGCTGTATGGATATCCATTAATGTACAAAATAAACCTGATTTAACGTCCACAATCCGGGATTGAAGCGTCTTCTTTTATATTTGTGCTGACATGCGGCTGTGGTGATGAAGTAAAGACTATAAAATCGCTGTAATTCATTACAAACATGCACTTTTTAAAAACATTTTAACCTGTAAAACTCATTCTTGATCACATTTGATAAAGAATGATGATCACAGCAAGCTGAACAAATCTTTTAATCCCAGTTGCTTTGCACATGTCTTGTTGATACGATTATATGCGTTATTACGCAGACATGTTAATACATGGCTATCAATCAAATCGGTGGGCGGACTCCTACGTCATGTTGTGGTGGGCCTCAAAATGGGAATGATTTGGATCCCATTTTAGCATCAGGAAATTTAAAAGAAAGAGACATTGTCTTCATATCACCCCAATAGAACTGTGGACACACTATACCTACACACAGTTCTGTCCAAACAACTTATAAAAGATGATTTTCATCATAGGTGCCCTTTAAAGGTTTCATCCACTTGTACACACTAGGAGTGGCATGAGCGTCAGTAAATGATGGGCAGATTTGTGGTAGAGTATCCCTTTAATCAGAAAAATAAAATATCAGACTTACTCTAGTAACTGTGAGCTTCACTATGTGTGATCTGTTGCTGGATATCACCCTGTAAAAAAAACGCATCAGTCAGTGATGTCACATTCCCAAATAAATTTGAATTCTTCCAATGCACATGTACATACATATTTGAGTAACTGTACAGCACATGATGATACTGACTGCCCAAGATACTACAATGATACATGCTCTCTGTGACCATGTACATAAAGCTATCAGAGCTGACCATCACATTTACAACTTCATTCAAATTCAGGAGTGAAGAAGATAAGCATTAAAGTGTCATTCTGTCATACCACTGCAGTAGTGGGTGAGCCAAAGGATCGTGCCTGTCCATTTGTTTCTTGATCTCCAGGTATGGAGCCTAAGCAGGAGAAATGATCAACATATTATCTGGGGAAATATACATCAAAGCACTGGCTGAATTATATGAAGATGCATACTATACAACACTATAATATGAAGGTGATTTAAATTTGTCAATGTAATATGTTTATTCAAAAGTTATGCAGAACACGTTTTATTAAATCTACTATTTATAAAATATTGTATATTTTAATCTCACTAAAATTGATCGATTTTAACAGCACTGAAACAAAGTATCAACCACAGAACAAGCTTGACCCTGCAACAGACTGGTTGATACCTGGGTCATTTCTCTGATAGATGTGATGCTGTCAAGAGCTCTCATCACCCGGTCATAGTCCTTTTTCTGAAGAAGAACCCAAACAATCAGTGTAACATTCTTCCTTAATAGCAGCATCAAACGTTAGACAGGTTAAATGGAATGCTCTTAGTGTTTCGAGTACCCTGGGGTTGAAGGCAAGTGCTTGTGAGTCATTAGGATCCACCACAGAGGGATATGGCTCAAATATGACAACTTTCCTCGGAGACTCCAGTGCAGATCGGCACATGGAGACTAGTAGGTCTACTACCTGTGCATACAAACGGAGCTTCTTAAGGCATTTGGTTATTCTGTAGACTGTGTGTGTGCGTGCATTTGTGTGTTTACAGTATATACCTGAGCACCAGTGGCAATCTCATCAGCAGCCTCATTCATGACCCCTAGCGTTTGGAAGGCGAAAACACACAGCTCTCTCTCACACACTGTGGGCTGCAGAACACACATGAACAAGCTCATCAGAGCACAAAATGTCAACCACCATTCAATCAAAAACAGAAATGCATCACTTTTATTTCACAAGCATTTGAAACCGAACAATCTGAAACAGTACAATGAAAAATAATAAAAATTATTTTATGAAAACATAATAACATTCAGTATTAAGTTATTTTCTTTCTTTTTCACATTGCTTTCAACTGAAACATGCAATGTAATATCTGAGAAAACAGAAATATGTTTCTCTTTTATTTTGATTGATTTGACTGATTTATTCATTGTTAGATTTAAATTTAAACTTCAATTATGTAAATTGATCAAAATGCCCACTGCAGACATTTTTCTGAAGATATTTTAGGTAAGTAAAGAGTAAGTAAAGAGCCATATAATGTGGCTTATAACACATTTAAAATTTAGGACACTTTAAACTTGAAATTAATTCCTCACCTCATTTCCCCTCTTATTTGCATGACAGATCTGCATTTTGGCAGCTAATAGCTTATGCTCATAATTTGCTGATTGTCTGATATTTTTACAACATACACAAACAGCAAAAAAAAAAATCTCGAGATAAAAATGTTTGTAGTAAAAAAAATGCTGAGACTGTTTTAGATGACTTCAGACATGAACAGGCTATGTTTACAAGACAATGATGTAGTCAAAAACAGAAAAGATTTTGGTCACACTGATTTTGGTAAGCGTTTGTTACATTGCATCTACATGTTAACTAATTCTCATTAGATTATATGTAGACTGTTAGGTTGGGGTTAGGGTTAGGGTTAGTGTAAGTTGACATGTACTGTACTTGCTAAGTTTCTTATAGTCAGTTAAATGTCTGTTGAATGTTTGTATCAGCAGATATTAAGCAGACAGTCTACTAATACTCGAATGGACCATCAAAATAAAGTGTTACCAATATTTTCTCTTGTGTTTAAAAAATATTTATATCACAATAACATGACATTTTCAAAACAATACACACCTTCAGTTTTAAGTATATTAGGCCAGTATTTGGTGCTGTTAGTAAATGGATGGTGTGTACTGTACATGTATGTAGAGTTTCAGGTGTTTACACAGACATGACAACGCCAGCATTTTTGTAACCCGTTTTCAGATTTTTTCAGTCCCAAAAGTTTTGTTGTCATGTAAATGAATTGGCAAAATGAATAAAGTTTCCCATTTTGCCTTAAAACATAATTTAAACTGCCCTTAATAAAGATTATCTGAACAATACAATGTTTTAGCAGCTACAGCATAAAGATCATTTATATCTAAATGTTATAATTTCTTCTTTCCAAGAAGAAAACAAAAGTTTTAGAATATAAACTGCTTAATTAGTTATCTATTCAGTTCAATTTACTGAACATAGTGTGTGTACCTGGTATTTGTGCATTTAACTGAAAACAAGAACTAAATATGTGGGATTTCACTCTAGTAATTCACTCTTTGATTTGTTCAATAAAAGTCTATGTCAAACTTGAGTGGACAAACATATATAACGTGCATTATTTTCATGTGTTTAAAAGTGTAACTCACCAAATCAACTGGCTCGCTCTATGATATTGATCAACCAATTCCAGTATTGGTAAGCTTACAGTGAAAAACACCTCTTTTTATAACATTAGCCAAACAAATATTATCGATCCTACATTTCTGAACGGTAGTGTAGAATAGTTAGTAGAATAGAATAGTTTATTCTATTTAGAACACTCTGGTATCTTTAGTGGCTCATTCAAGAGCATTCGGGCCAAATATCAATCTAGTAATTCTTCTGACAGAACAAACAGACTCACTCTGAGCATTGGTCCATTTTGGAACACGTGAGGTTCATCACAGACCACACAGAACTCATTCAACACAGGGATACGCTGCTCTGCATACTCCATAGTCTGCAAATACACATCATATCATTATCAACACATACAGTACACCGGTAGCATCCGTTCAGTGACACTTGTACCCTCAGAGAGACAGAAAAGCTTCACCAAACCCCTAATGGAAATTCAACAGAATTCTATCAAAATGAAAACATTTTCCGTTCCATTTGGAACTCGACAGGGAGTAATAACAGATGATTGTTTTCTTAAAGGTTTGTTTCACATTCTGTGTCAGTCACAAGAATACTAATGACTGGAGAATGTCAATCTACTGCCTTCAAGCTCAGTTTATTTCAGGGAAAGGATTTTGTATGACTTTGCAAGTAAAAAAAGCTGTATTAAGTATTATCCAGACCCCAAATACTGTTTGATTAATAAAATAACACAAAAGGGGAAGTGTTGATACTCTGTAAAAAATTATTAGTAACTTTACTTCAAAAAAGGGAGCAAACCCGTTGCTTTAAATGCAAAATGCACATATGTTTGTTTACTTAATAATTATAAGGAAATGAGTTTGTTCTCTTTTTTTAAGTCAAATAATCACTTTTGTACAGTGTACTTTATATTTTTATTTTTACCTGAACAAGGAAGCCTCTGTCTCTTACTGGAATGGATTTGGCTCCGACGTTTGGCTAAACAACACAACAACAGAAAAAAATGTTGTTAGCAAAATACACAAAGCTGTTTTCAATCCCTCAGGACATTTGTGGGACGCTATCAAAGTACCTTGCTGTAAAAACAGTCTTATAAATCACTCTCCCATCGTCAACCTATTAAATTCTCTCATCTATGCCCAGTCAAAGTAATCAACTGTAAAATTGTTAAATCTTGTTTTTCCCGTTAAATAATGCAGCTATACTAAACCAAACCACCAATCAAATGAGGTCCTTCCTAACTTATTACATAAGTTCTAGTGTAAAGGCTAAGCCTTATACTTGAAGCCCCTGAGGGGTAGTTAGACGAGCAACTTTAGCCTCTACATCAGGTCTCTATGAAAATCAACAGACTAATGTCTTTTACATCAGTGTTTATATTTATTGTATGCTCACCACAATAGACTGAAATAATTTACAGTGTTTGTACTAAACATTCTGTCAGATCTATTCTCTGTTCAACCACAGCCACCCACTGTACTGTAACTTACACAGCAATAAAACAATAACAACACTAATCACAGCGGCATCTTCAATCAAGAAACAGCTGTTACCTGAACATTCATTCCCACCTACACTTATACTGATATTAAGTAATTTATTACATTGTGATAATGAATATTCCCAACATTGATATTGTGGGCATGTCTAAATACAGTGAATTTTTAATGATTTATCTTTACATGTTAATCTGACCTACTACATGCTGAAATATTGATTGCAATTTCTGTAACTACACGTATATGGGTCTATTGTATACAATAAGTCTCCAAAATGTTAAACTCATCATGAAATCTACAAAAGCTTTAATTATTAGGTGATGACAATTTCTTAATTATTGCCTAACAACACATTAGAATCACTGTCTTAGTCCTATTAAAAATCATAATCTTTAATGAATGAAGTTAAGGACTAATAAAAAAAAACATAGTAACTGTGATAAATCTGACTTTTTCTCGCTGTTTATTTAAATCCATTATGTGAGACTTATATGAGATTATGACAGACTATATGAGACTTTACTCTAAACCATATGTCTCAAACTCGATTCCAGGAGGGCCGCAGCTCTGTACAGTTTTGCTCCAGCCTTAATCAAACCCAGTTGATCCAACTAATCAAGGTGTTCAAGACTACTATAGACTATTAAGCAGGTGTGAGTTGGAGGTGGTTAGAGATAAACTATGCAGAGCTGCGGCCCTCCAGGAATTGAGTTTGAGACCATTGCTCTGAAGTGTTACCTGTTGTATTTTATAATCCTTATATATTGCAATTTAATTCGGTTGAAACACTTATATTTACTTTGAACATGTATCTACAGTAAATAAATACTTCTTTTTTTTGTTATTGTATTTGTTAAAGTAACTCTTTGCAGCTTAGGTCAATATTGAATTATCAGTGATAATACTGTATACCATGACAAAAGTGTCATCAAATAATCTCAAGAAAATCTGATACAGTCACAAGCCTATTCCCACCTATATTGACGTGAGTCCCACACGGCACTTAGTGTACAAATAAAAACTCACAGGGATGACCAAAACGGCCCCTAGATCTAGTACATTCCTAAGTGTCCTTACCTGAGGTGTGGAAGAGAGTGATGGGGCCAGGATACCAATTAGCCCTGAGGTAAGGGAGAGGCGTCTGCTCTCGGTGACAGGCTCTTTAAAGATGTCGCTCTTGCCTATCTTGGTGTTGCTGGAGTAGGACCTGCTGAGCAGACGGTGGTGGTGCTTCAGGCCATCCAGCTCTTCAGTCCGCACGCTACCAGAGCAGGAGCGGCCCAGGAGCCGGTGGGGCTTCAAAGCACCACCATCGCTACTGCCAGCAGCGTGCTCACAGCGAGGCTCTGCTGCATTCGACCGTGGCGACAGCTTGTGAGGCCGCAGCGGCGGGCAGTCCTCCGGCTTCACAGCAGTCGAGCAGGGCCGCGACAGCAGCCGGTGGGGCTGTTTGAGGGGCTGATGTTGCTCTATCCGTGGGTCACTGGAGAGGGAGTGGCCTAAAAGCTTGTGTGACTTGCCGACACAGCCGTCCATCTCTGGCTTCACCGTGCTGGAGCATGTTCGCCGCAACAGACGGTGGGATTTTGACACGCCATCCTGCTCAGGTTTGAGCTTCTTTTTGCTCTTCACACAGCCAGGAGGAGGGTAGCTGGGGGATCTGAGTTTGCACAAGAAGAACAACACATTAATCAAACAACGTGAGCTAAGGAGCACAGAAAGACATTGTGCAATTACGCTTGTGCAAATCCTGCACATTTTAGAATGCTTCATTGGCTGGTTTACACATTTCATTTTTCATGTTGAGGTCTACACAGAGCACAGTGGCAATGTGCATTTTTTGCGCTAATGAACTACAGCAGGTCATGCTTAAGTTAATGAGATACAAAGCATTACGCTCTGTTGATAAATTGCAAGAGCATTTTTCTGCATTATCTTGATTTCATTTCAGTATCATTTCATTATATATATATAACAATTTGGGAAAAATTCTATATCATGGCCTTATGCGGACATTACTGTGTGCATCATGACGTCCAACATGACTTTTATAGATATTTTTAAAGATTGCCTTTATTATAGAGAAATCAATAGACTTCACCGGTTTATATAGAAGTGGCTGCTTATAATAAACACATTACCAGGGCCAGACAGAATCTGCATACAATTTTTGCTATTTCTGCACAGAATTTTGTAAGAAAAAAAATTATAATAAAAAACTGCAGATTTATGCAGAATGATTTTTTGAAGTAACTAAAAACTTTAAAAATAAAACTTCTCTTTAAGGCTTACATGCAAATCCAATTAGTTCCACCTTTTTAGGTAAACAAAGCAAATCTCTCATATAATACACCACCGGTCAAAAGTTTGGGTTCAGTAGGATTTTTGAATGTTTTAAAATAAGCTTATTCTGCTCACCAAGGCTGCACTTATTTTGTCAAAAATACAGTACAAATTGTAATATTGTGAAATGTATTTGCACTATAAAATTCATAATGTTCAAAAGAAGTTTATAGGCGCCACGGTGGCGTAGTGAGTAGCACGTTCGCCTCACAGCAAGAAGGTCGCTGGTTCGAGCCTCGGCTGGGTCAGTTGGCATTTCTGTGTGGAGTTTGCATGTTCTCCCCGTAGTGTTCGTAGTAATTGTCCGTAGTGTATGAGTGTGTATGGATGTTTCCCAGAGATGGGTTGCAGCTGGAAGGGCATCCGCTGTGTAAAAAACATGCTGGATAAGTTGGTGGTTCATTCCGCTGTGGCGACCCCGGATTAATAAAGGGACTAAGCCGACAGGCAAATGAATAAATGAAGAAGTTTATAGTTTAATTTAATAATTGAATCCAGTGATTTTAATGATGATTTTTTTTAGCTTCATTACTCCAGTCTTCGGAGTCACATGAAATCACTCACAAAATAGTAATAGTAATAAGAGCAATAATGACTGGAGTAATAATTTCATGTGCAACTACATACAATAAAAAAGCAGTTATACATAGCTATATTATAAATATTTAACCTTTATAACAGATAACAGATTACTTGATGAACAGAATAATTTTCTTTTAAAAAAAAAACTGTATTGTACTGAAATCCTCTAAACATTTACTGTACATATATTACTAACTAAACATTTACAACTAAGCAGATAAGTGTAACAGTAAATGTAGTCTAGAAAGTCTAGTGTAGTCTAGAATGTTATGAATAATAACTGCCTTACATGTGACTTAATCTTTAAAATATTTAAAACATGGCTCTCTAAAATATTTGATTCTGACTGTTCAACTACAACATTCCATGGTGTGTTATTCCCAGAAATCAACCCATTAAACTAACAGATCAGGTTATCTGGGTACGACAGATCAGCTTGGCTGTGAATTATTCATTCATTCATTCATTTTCTTTTCGGCTTATTCCCTTTATTAATCTAGGGTCAGCAGAATGAACCGGCAACTTATCCAGCATTTGTTTTATGCAGCAGATGCCCTTCCAGCTGCAACCCATCTCTGGGAAACATCCATACACACTCATTCACACTCATACACTACAGACAATTTAGCCTACCCAATTCACCTATACCGCATGTCTTCACATTCACCAAACCCACGCAACCATGGGGAGAACATGCAAACTCCACACAGAAATGCCAGCTGACCCAGCCAAGGCTCGAACCAGCAACCTTCTAGCTGTGAGGCGAACGTGCTACTCACTACGCCACCGTAGCGCAGACTGTGAATTTTTTGAATATATTTCTCATGAGTGTTTGGTGCCATCCTGCTACTGAATAATGATAATAATATCACGTGTGTTTTTCTTTCTGTAAGCTTTGTTTTGTTAAAGAGTTTGTCAGTTATTGTTATGTTTTGCATGTAGTTGTTTACTTTTGTGAGAAGGAGCTGTATAAATAAGTGGGATCATGTACATCTAGTCCAGGGATGGGCAAACTTAATCCTTGAGGGCTGGTGTCCTGCAGAGTTTTGCTCTAACACTAATCAAACACACCTGAACACACTAATGGGTTTCCTCAAGATCACTAGAAAGCTACTGGCAGAACACCGGCCCTCCAGAATCAAGTTTGCCCATCCCTGATCTAGTCGGTTGTTTGCACAGAAATAGCTCTTCAGTCTTCACATAATGCTGCTGATAAGCCTGTCTGGCTTTATTCTGTGAATACAATCGCTAGATGTGCATTATCCCTCACATACTCAAGCCTAGTTCAACCCAGTGCTTGCTATCGTAAACTGGATCGTAGATTATATCAACTGAAAAAGGGCTTAAAAGGGGATGTTGTTTAGATAATTTGTCTAATATTGGTGTAGTGGAAACATCTTTTCTTACCTGCGTAAAGTTGAAAAAATATGCAGGGGAGACTTGACTTTCTTCTCTGTTTGCTTTTTGCTGTGCGGGCTGATGAGTTTATCTTTGCTCTGACACTTCCACTGCTGTGTGACAAAGGTTTGCATTATCCTGCCAAGAGATAACACGCTCATGAAAGGCACCAGAAAAGCCTGTATAACACTAGAAAACATTTCCCTGTAGTGTCTTACTTTTTCAACTGATGTCCGAGTCCAAATCTGTCTTTTGTAGACACTTGAAACACATCAACAGTGGGAACTGAAAAGAGGACACAAGATTATCCATGGGAAAAAAAGAGAAAAGTATTGCAAAACACAGTACCACATAAAGTAACTGTTTGCTATAGACGTTTGATTTAGACATCAACACATTTCAGAGGTTTTTAAAACACAGGAACAGAAGGTCAATCTGAAATGAGCCACTTATGATGAGCAATATCTTGGCAGGAGAACAAGAGCAGACATTACGGCCATGTCTATAAGTGACTTCTCTCTCTCTCTCTTGTAATCTGAACTGAAGAGACCATGTTCTTGAGGAAAGTAATTTTTAGCAAATCTACAATCAACAGAGAGAGCTCAGTGCAAGGACACTCAGACTCTCACTGACAGGAGCAATTCACAATGTATTTATGCTAAAGAATCAGCACTAAATATGAAAAACAAGCCAAGTAGGCCAAATTAGTCTAACGATGATGACAGCAAAATGATCTGCATGATTTTCTTAGAGAGATGTTAACTTCTACTGTTAGCTTTACTGCAGCTGCAGACTCATGAGAGTATTCACACCGGAAGTGTTTGTAGAACTTGGTCTGCGCAGCGGCCCCAAAACACCAGTCCTACAAACAAAATTAAAAGAGGAATGTGAGAGTGTAAGGGTGTTTCCCAGTACTGAGTTGTGGCTGAAAGGGCATCTGCTGTGTAAAATATATGCTGGAATAGTTGGTGGTTCATTCCACTGTGGAAACCCCTGATAAATAAGGGACTAAGATGGTGAAAATGAATAAATGAATAATATAATAAAACTCTATGAATTGCTCCATGGTTTACATGCTTTGTAACCTACATATTTTGGACGAACAATTTTCTTTAGACAACGGTTCTTGTTAAACACACTAGGCATGCATGTACTGTTTATTTTGTGCATTTATAGAACCAGTTGTGTGAAATCATATTTGTTGTGGCCATCAAAAGTCTGCTGTCCCTTTAATTGAGTGTGAGCAGTGCATCAAAAATAGACTCTGAGCCAAAACCATCACGTCATTGCTGCTCACGCGCCACTCCTGCCTGATGTGCATGTGCTGCTCCTGCTCCCTGTGTGAATGAACTAATTTGTTATCATGCAGGCCAAAATATATGCACTGCTCATATGCTTTTCACGCTTGTGGTGTGAAACCGGCCTTGGGAGTAAAATACAAGGTTTAAGGACTATTTTTTTATATGCTGTACTGAAAATTACATACCATTAGTTCAGTTGCCCAGAGTTAAAAGTATTTTATAATATGGGAGAATATTAGTATACGTAATCTGCCAACAACTAATAGGATGTGAAAATATTTTTTTTATCAAAATCTATACACAAAATTGTATAGACATACAAGACATACAAATGCAGAAATATTCTACTCTGACAGGGTCTGAAATAATTATGAATGTGGTAAAAATGCCATCAATCTGTCAAAAAGGCCTCCAAAATGCTGCTTTACAATAACAGTAAATCTATTATGGTGACTAAACTGCATACTCAGAGATAAGCATTATAACCAATAACACATTTCTGTTGAGCTTATGAACGCACTTGCCAATCACTGAAAAAAATGTTCAGTGCAAACACTAAAGTTCTCCCATCATAAACAATAAAATACACATACAATGCAAGAGATCAAATTCACAGTGTAGACAGCTTCTATGATTATATATATTTTTTAGAAAGTACATACTGTAAGTCAAGAGTTAGAGATGGTATTCTGTTTGTCATGCTATTAAATTAACCAATGTGAAGTCTTGATTACCAAATGCGTACAAATTCAATAAACTAATTCATTCATATTTAGCTTGTCTTTGGTGTGTAGCCAAGATATTTCATAGTAGGCATTGGGACGTTCTCAAGGTATAGCGCGGTTTGGAAAAGTCAAGGTTTTAAAACCGCCAAAATTGTCTGCTATACCGTTCCAAAGGTATGTGTTAGATATTTTTTTTTGTTTGTTTTGTTTTGTTTGTTTCTTGGGACAGCAGTATTTCCAGCAGAAAAGATATCCAAAAATGCAGTTTTAAATAGTAAAGAAATCAGTGTTATTTAAACTAATGAAGACAGCAGAAGTCAATTATTCATTGTAATTATTCAGCCTGACATGTTTACTGTTCCAAAATACTTTAAATGTTTCACAAAAAATATATTGTGTTCAAAGGGGGAAAAAGTTTACATTTTTTAGCCAGACATTTAAAAAGATTATTATTAGAATATTATTAGAATTATTAGATTAATAGATTATTAGAATATTTTATCAAAGGTTATCATACTGTCAGAATCTTATACCGGCACATGCCTATTCCATAGCAAAAATTTCATAGCAAATAATTTTGTTTTTTATTAATCAACATTAGTAGTCGACATCAGTAATAGGCAACAGCCAACAATGACTTATGTCACTGTTTTTCATTTAACAGACTGTGGCAAAACGTAAATGCTATGTCACTGAAAAAGATAAAAATGCCTTTGAAAAAAAATCAACTCGAAGGCGCAAATATTGACTCTAATTGCAGGAGTTTGTTTCTGACCCTGGTGTTATCCCATAAACCTAAATTTGTGAAGGGGACCTATAATGCAAAAATCACTTTTATTAGGGGTTCAAACACAGTTGTGTGATCCTTTTATTTTAATTAAACACTTTTTTTATTTAATTAAATACTTTTAATTAACTAATTTTACTTTTTTGTGTGTTTTTACTGTACCTGCTGAAGATAATGTCTAATCAGATTATGAAATCTCATTATGAAATTTTAGGATGTTTTAGGATGCACAAATGGACACTGTAGTCTCCATAGACTGTCTTTTTCTGAGACTCTTCTTTTGACATTTTCAGTATTTCACAAACATAACATTAGACTTATTTTGAATCTGGCACTATGCTGACACACAGGCGTTTGTAGCCCCACCCTTTTTGAAATTAACACAATCTCATTTGAATTTAAAGTGACAGTGACCAAAACGGCACAATTAGGATCAAAGCCTAAAAGGGGCAGTTTTAATGAGTTCCAAAAAATTATTTGTGGGGTATTTTGAGCTGAAACTTCGCATACACACTCTAGCAACATCAGCAACTTATTTTAAACCTTGTCATAAGAGACATAATAGGACCCCTTTAAATCATAATTTCTGTTTTATAAGTAACACAGATAAATATAACATGTAAAAACATCCAGATCTACAACAGTAGGCATTCAGAAGATGAATCTTGTATTACACAAAGTTTGCTTGTGTTTGTGGGCATCTAACCTGGTCCATTCAGATATTGTGTGAGGGAGCAGTGAAGCCGCACAATAACAGGTTCACTCCGGATCACATCCCAGGCAAGTGCAATCTCCTCCTTTAAACAAACGATTCATTTCAGTTTCACACAATATAACACACACATTCAACAAACAATGCTCATCGCTATTTATGACACTGAACAGTAACACTCACATCTAAGAAGGTGACATCGATGTGTAGGTCGATGTCCACGTCATCAATTGCACCATATTCCCTATATTTAACAAAAAGAAACAGATTTCCTAACATCATGACATCATTTAAGAAACACAATTTTGGTCAAGTGTACTATTGGTATATATGTTTTAAGCTAAAACATAGGTAAAAATTCAGCCTACTTTTCATGTACTTATCTAAAATTATTTTAAGGGTATTTTTCCTTTATAAAAAAAAAAGAAAATTAACAAGTGATATATTAATATACAGCAGAACATTTGAAGTGGTTATAAAAGATGCCCTAAAACCTTGTTTTCCTGTTGTAACCATTCAAATTGAAACTACAAATATTCATAAAAAAATTAAACAGGTTAAATTTTGATTTAATGTTGACTCAAACAAATGAATCTAATTTTATACACTTAGATCGCAGGTAGAATTGATTTTAAAGGGAATTAGCCTGATGATCCAGCTATCTTTTTCTGTGCTCCACTCAAAGCGTTTATTTCTCATAAAACCATTGCGATGAGTTTGTTGTGCTGCTCTGGGCTAAATGTTACCATGGTTACACCTCACTCCCAAATGTAGCCGTCATCTCAAAAGCAAGAGGTTTGAGAAAATAATAATCCCCTTTGATCTGTCAAGAGGAAGCAGCTTACATACAGCAGATAAACACACACTCATGTTCAGATGCATGCAAACACACTAAATCACACATTTACCAAAGGTAAAAGAAATTGAGAGCAACTTGAAGGAATCATTTGAGGTGTGTTACGCTGCTTGCCAAACACACTAAAGCACTTCAGTGTTTTCATTGCCAAAATCAACTAGTTAAAAGCCAACAAACTAAAGCATTAGTGGGATGCATCCTGGAATTATCAAAGAGGGCTCAGCGAACCCACTCAGACACTGGCTCAGGTCATTTTTCAAGCAGAATACTGAATAAATACTCAAAATAGTTTCCTGTCTATGTTTCGGGGCAAATGCATCACAAAGACTGCACACTAGACAGAATATAAAACTCACTTCTACTGCTATGAATAGAGTCTTTTATGCTCATTAGACTGTCTGAAAAAAAGCAGCTTGACAAGATAAACTTTCAAGGACGAAGCTTTTAATAGCTGTCGTCACATGAAACACCATTCAGATTGCCAGATTTTGCGGGGTGAATCACGTTCATGTTGACAATCTGTCATGCGTTCTTTTCATTAGAGTCATTAAGCTCAGACACATTTTGCAGTTGTCCACAGTGTTCTTAAAAGAAGTGGTTTTAAGTTTGTTATATCTTGCTATAAATTTACTCCGACACAGTTTGCAGAGATTAGCTAAAAGAAGAGCTCTCCATCAGAACAAACAACACTGCGATCATTACACCATTGCGGACCTGTAATCAAAGTTAAACTGTTAAGACTCTCAGAGACTGTCCTTCAGTGGATCACAGAGCGTTCCCCCAGATGAGGGATTGAAGAAATGGCCACCAGAGGGTATGGGGCCTGGCTCAGGCAGAGAACGTCCTTGAGTGGGTTAACCGTGCCAGAACACTAAAGAACAATTACTCAAGGTGTCGATTCCCATAAAACACTCCTCTAGAGTTCGGGAAGGATGTCACAGTTTCACCAGTTGATGTAATGCTTGCACTTTTACTGACATAATGCTGCCTTACTGTATATTACTTTTTTTAATGACATTTTTATTGTTTTTTTAAAAGGGCCTATTTACATTTAGCCACTTTTTTTCTAATTGGATTGCCAACTGGTCATTGAAATGCCCTTCAAAACACATTTGAGAAAGAGTGCAATCCAGTATTCACAGATTTAGTCTGTCAGAACTGAACACCTCTGCTATACTGTATACAGCTAGCAGATGCTCAATCAGCAGATTTTGATAGTTTTTAAAAGTTAGTTTGGAGATTTTGCTAGGGGTTTTTTCTTCTTCTTAAATTTCCATCGTCTTCAGTCTCTGTGATAAAACACTTAATTTCAAGGGGCATTACCTCTTGCAGGATTGGAAGTAAACACTCACTATTGTGCCCACTACTGCACAGTGTCACGTGTTCTGCTGATCGAGATGGCAAGCTCTCTTAAAGAGTTTTTTATGTTTGCGCCATTGCAGAAAAAAATGAACACAGCCAATGCAATTGTTTCTGATCTGGGTATTTACTGATTTTATTAGCAACACTCAAACTATGATACGCCTGGGGTCTAAAAGCATTAAACTCTGGATTGGCATTTATTACCAACACAATGTAAGATTAAAAAACAAAAGTACTTATTTGCATTGCCTCCAAGGACAAAATACCTTTAAAGATACGATGAGCGTAAAACGTTGAAGATAATTTACAGAACAGTACACTGTGTGAAATGCAATGAACAAAAAAACTTTATCTTTCAGTTGCTCCTGGGTGTCATTAAAAATAAATTTCAGCCATGAATTTCTGATGCTCTGATCTTTAGGAAGGCTTTTTGAAGAAAGGACTTTGTGATCTTAACCCTTTGACGCATACAATCATGCCGCTGTGATCGGTCTTGGTCCCTGGAGCGCACAATTAGAACATTCAATGCATCATCGATCAGTTGCTAAATTCAAATTTGCTATCCCAACTGGTGCTGAGCCAGAGAAAGTCAAGCGCATTGCTTGTCAAAGATCAAAAATGATTTTAAGGAACAATGTTTGCTCTGGCTTGCAGATATTTATTGCAAAACAAAGCATTTGTGGTTTGTAAAATGAAGTTTTATAAACTAATTTCGAGATGAGCAAATGATATAGATCGCAGTAGGTCTTGCATCAATAATCATTGCGAATCCAATCAGATATCCTTGCTAGACCAATCAGATGATCTCTGTACACGAATGACTGCACCTCAAAGGACCCCTCTGTCAAGCTCCTAAAGTTTGCAGATGACACCACGCTTATCGGCCTCATTCAGGACGGTGACGAGTCTGCTTACAGACAGGAGGTTCAGGAGCTGGCTCTCTGGTGCAGTCACAACAACCTGGAGCTGAACACGCTCAAAACAGTGGAGATGATACTGGACTTGATGATAGGAGAACCCCCCCTGCTCTCCCCCCACTGAGCATCATGGACAGCACTGTGGCTGCAGTGGAGTCATTCAGGTTCCTGGGCACCACCATCTCTCAGGACCTGAAGTGGGACACTCACATTGACTCCATTGTCAAAAAAGCCCAACAAAGGCTGTACTTTCTTCGTCACCTGAGGAAGTTCAACCTGCCACAGGAGCTTCTGAAACAGTTCTACACCTCCATCATTGAATCAGTCATCTGTACTTCAGTAACTGTCTGGTTTAGCTCAGCTACCAAATCTGACCTCAGAAGACTACGTCGAATAGTTTGGACTGCTGAGCGAATCATTGGTACAACCCTCCCTACTCTCCAAGAACTGTACTTATCCAGAGCGAGCAGAAGGGCGGCCAAAATCACTCTGGACCCCTCACACCCAGCACACTGCCTCTTTGAACTGTTACCTTCTGGTCGACGCTACAGAGCATTGCGCACCAGAACAGCCCGACACAAAAACAGTTTCTTCCCTCAGGCAATCCATCTCATGAACACTTGATGATAATAATCGTGGAACCAACACCACTACTGCTGTACACTCTTACACACACATACACTTATTTAACAACACACTTTACATGCCATTTGCACATAACAAATACACTTGTTACACACACATACACTTATTAACAGCTGCACATATAATGTTGTATATAGTAATACAACTGTACATACACTTGTCCATTTGTATTTTTGCATTTAACACTTACTTCTATTTTTTGTATATATTTATTATCTGTTTTTTGTCCTGTCTCTGTAATTCTGTTGCACTGTGGAAGCTCTATCACGAAAACAAATTCCTCGTATGTGTGAACATACCTGGCAATAAAGCTCTTTCTGATTCTGATTCTGATTCTAATGAATTCTGGCCTCCAATAAATAAACCTATTCATCCTACCTTCCTTATATTCGTTTTAAAGAATTCCCCCCATCCACCCCATCTCCCCCTTTCCTCCTTTAACAGGGGGAGCTCTCGAAACCTAACTGATCTTAGACCCCCTGTCATGCTACATGACCAGGCGGGAGCCCTGGGCTCAAGTATCTCCGAGCTCAGGGTTCTTTTCGCAAAGTTCGTTTGCAGTGTAAACTCATGAAATACATGATATATATGGAAGATGCCCATGCCACCTGTGTGCCAATAATTATGTGTAATTATTTTACACATAATTCGTCCTTGTGTGTTATTTACAACAGATAGACTGTGGTAAGATTTACTCTGTTGTTCTTCCAGTTAAATTGCCACTTGCTTTCATGACCTGTGTAGTTAATGAATTTATATGTTGTAATCCAGCAGCTGCAATTCCTCCACTGCAGTGTGTGTGGCTGCGGTGTGTCATGTGATAAACCAGACTATTTTAAATAATGATCACTGGCACAGGGGGCTCAGCTAAAGTATTTAAAACATGCATGTGGAAGGGTTAAATTAATTATGGCTGAACAAGGACAAGGTGTGCACAATCTACCATAGGAAGTGGCCATATAAGGAGTTCCACCCTTAATGATACCAACTAGAGCCATGTTCAAAAAACTTTGAACAAAGAAATACATGCAAATTATTTTAGCACCTGGTCTATGATTTGCATGAGAATCCAACTCTTTAACACTGTAAATACCACCCACCACCCTCACTTTAATTGTAGTTTTTTTTAAAACTCAATTTCATTATTTTTTTACACAAATCAGAAAATAAAAGAGGTCTAAATAGCCCCGAAGGATTGTTAATTAATGTGTGTGGGGGGAAAGGTTCAATTTTCACAAATTTCAAGAAGTTCAACGTCAAAACAAAGAATGGCCAGATACCTGAGAGATACTGCATGATGGCCATATAAGTCCCTCACGGCCGCCAAATCAGCCTCAAGCTGGGGGTGTTTGTGAAGCTCTCCATCATAATTAACCTGCCAACATAAACACACAGGTCAAGGGGATGATATGCAGAGACATCAGTGAAAACACTTCTCCATTTGTGACCTGCATTATGATTTCTTTTGCCTAAGAAATGAGTTTTTAATCAGTATAAGATGCACTTCAAACAAAGCTTCCAGACATCAATAAGCATGTTCTTTTTAACTACTTGACGTCTATGGCTCTGCTCTGTCTTTACAATTAAGTTGATTTGCCATACCAGCATTTTAGCTCAAGATTTTTATTTTCTTTGATCCCTTTTCTAATGAACCACTGATCTGATTAAAAGGCAGAAATGTTGTTCTAGATTAAGACAGGAACTACATTTCCCAAGAGGTCAAAAAGGCTAATCATTACATTTATTCAAAATTTGTGAGTGGATTTTCTACAACTGAACAAAAATTGTGAATATAAACAGGAAAGTTATCAATGATGGTTGCTTAGTGGGTAGCACTGTTGCCTTACAGCAAGAAGGACACTGGCTGGGTCAGTTGGCATTTCTGTGTGGAGTCTGCATGTTCTCCCTGTGTTTGTGTGGGCTTCCTCCAGGTCCCCCACAAGTCCAAAGACATGCACTAGGTGGATTGGGCTAAATTGTCCGTAGTGTATGTATGTTTGTCCTGGTCCTCCAAGTTGAGGGTTGAGCGTTGAGAATATTTAACGACCCAATTCGTAAAAATTATATGTTACTAAACAACAATATGGTAAGGCTAAATTGTAAGTTGAAAGTTGAACACTTGGATCTTTTTCAGAAATAATGTAATCTTTATCATACTAAATTGTAAATAAATGTGGTAGTTAGTAGGACAAAGTTTCACAAAGTAACCAAGCCACTTTTGATTTTTTTGCCATCCAACTACTGGAAGACTGTGATACTACTGGAAGACTGTGATGCTACTGGAAGGCTGTGATACTGGTAGAGAGCCCATAACAGACATAATTTTGCAGAAGCTTATAGTGGCAGAGATGCCAAAAAAAATATATTTACATAGGTCTTTTGCAATATGTTAAATAGTTCATGGTTCCCTTATATCTACATAAAGGTTTGTGGCTTAGGTAAGTGCAATCATTCTACGAAAATGGTTTTACAGGTCCATTTCCAACCCTAAGAATTGGCTTTAATGTGGTTAATATTTGGTTGTATTGGTTCAATATTTGGAAGGATCATGAATATTAATGAGCTCTGCTCTGTGACACCAGCTGCCAGTGCCTGATGCTCACACACACTCACGCACATACACATCACGATGTACTGTATTGTAAAACTAGATAGTAAAGTTTGAGGACAAACTTTATGGTGGCTTGAAAAGCCAGTTTTAAATAGTTTATTTAGTTGAAAAATTAGCATGTTACTAGCATAATTCTAGCATGAATTAGCATGATCTTAGCGTGATTCTAGCATGAATTGGCATGTTACTAGCATGATTCTAGCATGAATTAGCATGTTACTAGCATGATTCTAGCATGAATTAGCATAATACTAGCACGATTCTAGCATGAATTAGCATGATTCTAGCATGAATTAGCATGTTACTAGCATGATTCTAGCATGAATTAGCATGATCTTAGCATGATTCTAGCATGTTACTAGCATGATTCTAGCATGAATTAGCATGTTACTAGCATGTTTTTAGCATGAATTAGCAAGTGCTAGCATGACTAGCATGTCACTAGTATGTACTCGTATGCTAGCATGTTACTAGCAAGATTAGCATGTTGGTAGGATGTTAAAACTATTAGCATGTGCTAGAACAGCTAGTCACAGTCTATGGGACAGTTGCTAGGGTGCTGAAATCGGTTGCTAGGGAGTGGCTAGTAAGTTTAGAAATCATCAGTGATTGGCTGCTGGTTAGACTGAGTTGAATGAGGCCAGACTCTAGTCTGTAGGACAGGCTGATGCAGAGTTATGAGCTCACAAAGGTTGACTCAATGTTAAGTCAATGGCAGTCTTTTACAATGGAAGTCTATGGGACAGTTGCTAGGTGCTGAAATTGGTTGCTAGGGAGTGGCTAGTAAGTTTAAAGGTCATCAGTGATTGGCTGCTGGCTAGACTGAGTTGAATGAGGTCAGACTCTAGTCTGTCGGACAGTCTGATGCAGAGTTATGAGCTCACAAAGTTTGACCCAATGTTAAGTCAATGGGACTTTTGGGAAAGTTCTGGGTCGTTTTTGGGATAACCCAAGGTCGGATCAGTTAGAAAAGATATAGCAACCCGAGTCAGACCAGTTTGAAGGTTTGACGAAAGTTTGAAGTATGTAGCTTGAAAGGCCTAGGAGGAGATACCGGTAGAAAAACAGTCTCAGAAGAATAAGAAGAAGAAGAATAACTAGAATTGTACATTTCCTAAAGAAAATGTGAGTGGGGTTTGCGTGGCAAATCGATGGGGTAAAATGGATCACCGTACTGGGCAATAACAATGGAGTGCTAAGAAATGGGCAAATATGTGTTCATGTAGTTGCTAGGGTATTCAAAATGGTTGCTAGGCTGTGGCAACGCTGTTTTAATTAGTGAAAACAAAAGCTATTTTATCAGCCTGCATCAAAACAGCTCAAACCCAGTCTGTCTATGATATTTCTATGCTGAAATATGGCTTGTTTATGTTGTTTTATGGTTGTTAGGGGGCGTAAAGTGGTTGCTAGGGAGTGTTTACAAACTTATTATGTAACTACTTGATACCGACTTGGTAGGCCAAGTAAAATGAGCCCACCCTCAAGCTTCTACGACTCTCTAATCTAGATTTCGATGTCAGCCATTTTGTGTCAATGTTAAGTCTATGGGGATTTTGGGGAATACTTTATTGCCCCTCATGGGGGCAGCGTACCCACAACCTGTTGGGAAAATCATAGCACACCTCTCCTCAACAGGCCGGATGATTTGAGACCTCACTCATCAGTCTATGACAAAAAATGCGGGAGGAGAAGCACGCCGAAGTTTTGAAAAGGTGGATAGTAATAGTAACACTAGAATTGTACATTTCCTAAAGAAAATGTGAGTGGGGTTTGCGTGGCAATTCGATGGGGTAAAATGGATCACCGTACTGGGCAAAAACAATGGAGTGCTGAGAAATGAGCAAATATGTGTTAATGAAGTTGCTAGGGTATTCGAAATGGTTGCTAGGCTGTGGCAACGCCGTTTTAATTAGTGAAAACAAAAGCTATTTTATCAGCCTGCATCAAAACAGCTCAAACCCAGTCTGTCTATGATATTCCTATGCTGAAATATGGCTTGTTTATGTTTTCATATGGTTGTTAGGGGGCCTAAAGTGGTTGCTAGGGAGTGTTTAAAAACTTGTTATGTAACTACTTAATACCGACTTGATAGGCCGAGTAAAATGAGCCCACCCCCAAGCGTCTACAACTCTCTAATCTAGATATCGATGTCAGCCATTTTGTGTCAATGTTAAGTCTATGGGGATTTTGGGTGTTACTTTATTGCCCCTCGTGGGGGCAGCGTACCCCCAATCTCTAATATAAATCATAGCACACCTCTCCTCAACAGGCCGGACGATTTGACACCTCACTCATCAGTCTATGGCAAAAAATGCGGAAGGAGAAACGTGCCGAAGTTTGGAAAAGGTGGATAGTAATAGTAACACTAGAATTGTACATTTCCTAAAGAAAATGTGAGTGGGGTTTGCGTGGCAAATCGATGGGGTAAAATGGATCACTGTCTTGCCCAAAAGCTAAGAAATGGCCAAATATGTGTTTATTTAGTTGCTAGGGTATTATATATGGTTGCTAGGATGTGGCAACGCCATTTTAATAAGTGAAAACAAAAGCATTTTTATCAGTCTGCATTGAAACAGGCCAAATCCTGTCTTTCTATGATATTCCTATGCTGAAATATGGCTTGTTTATGTTGCAATATGGTTGTTAGGGGGCCTAAAGTGGTTGCTAAGGAGTGTTTGCAAACTTATTATGTGACTACTTAATACAGACTTGATAGGCCGAGTAAAATGAGCCCACCCCCAAGCGTCTACGGCTCTCTAATCTAGATATCGATGTCAGCCATTTTGTGTCAATGTTAAGTCATTGGGGATTTATGGGATTACGTTTTTGCCCCTCATGGGGGCAGTTTACCTTCAACATCTTAGAAAAATCATAGCACACCTCTTCTCAACAGGCCGGACGATTTGACAACTCACTCATCCGTCTATGGCAAAAAATGAGAGAGGAGAAGCGTGCCGAAGTTTTAAAAAGGTGGATAGTAATAGTAACACTAGAATTGTA
>CAIGQQ010033541.1:14725299-14738792 GCA_903798035.1 Danio albolineatus
ACAGAATAACAATAGTGGACTTTGCCATTGGCAAACCCCACTAATAATAAGTTTAAGTGAGATAACAGTATGTTGGCTTTTCAAGCCACCATAATAATAAACATGTGCAAAATAATCGTACTAAACAGTCAAAAAACGTACTAAAATTATCAAATTGAGTAGAATTTGAATAGAACAATCTTTTCAACTGATGTAGTAGAGGTTTATTTTAGCTATAAGAACTGAGAGGCACTATCTTACGCCACTAGATCAGGGGTGTCCAAACTCGGCCCTGGAGGGCCAATGTCCTGCAGATTTTAGCTCCAACTTATCTCAACACACCTGCAAGGATGTTTCCAGAAAGCCTAGTAAGAGCTTGATTAGGTAGCCCAGGTGTGTCCGATTGGGATTGGAACTAAACTTTGCAGGACACCGGCCCTCCAGGATCGAGTTTGGGCACCACTACACTAGATTAACCTAGTTTGTTTCTGAGCTTTGTTGTGATAGGCTAAATTATAATCATAAACTACAAAAGGGGCCAAATGAGATGAAAACACACACATGAATTAATATCAACCTCTGCACGAACAGATGCATTTTATAGTGTTTATAGTGTTTAGTGAAAACACACACATGAATTAATATTAACCTCTCCACGAACAGATGCATTTTATAGTGTTTATAGAGTTTAGTGAAAACACACGCAGGACTTAATATCAACCTCTGCACAAACAGATGCATTTTATAGTGTTTATTGGCATGCTTTTACTAATTATAGTAGAGCTGAGTGATATGAAATGATGCATAAACTTAACAGTTTAATTCAACAGTCTACAAGTGTTTGTTGCGTCACCACAATTATACACAGACCTTTTGCCTCTTCGGCTTGGCATTGAAAAAAATGGTTTACATTCTGGATTTTGTTTATTGACGATCTGTGAACTCATCAGACACTTTGTGGTCATGGATGGCTTCACAGAACTGCTTAGGACCTGTCCACACGAACATGGGTATTTTCAAAAGCACACTATTTTCAACATGGTTTCGCTGTTTGCCCACACATAAACACTGTACAGTATCAGGTGACTGAAACTGAAACTTCAGCCAGGATGAAGATTTTCTAAAACTATAAATTCTCGCCAAATGTACTTAATTCTCTGTTTGGTGTCAAATCAGAATAAAAGTGTCCACATGTTGGTTCAGCATGCCCTTGATATACATCACAGTCAGTGTGTTTTTGTGTTTTCATGTGGAAAGTCCCACAAACATAGTAAGTACAAACTTACATAAATTTAAAAATAAGGACAAAATATCATTATTGCAATCTCACTAGGAAATGTTGTGACCAATCAAACTGTCTGTGGGGCATGCATATTAATGAATCAATTAGATCATCACAGTTAGTGTTTTCTTCCAGTTGGCCACCTAGATTTTATATTCACAGGGTTTATATGAAAATAAAAAAGCAATAGTGTTTGAGGGTCACGGTAGGTCATTAACATCTATACTGAACTTTTACTATTCAGCTACGCCTAGGTATATGCAGATTTTCATTCTATTGCACCATAAAACAAATAAGGTCCATTATGTATAAAGATCATGTTTTGGTGTTTGTAAATAATGAATGAAGTACAGTGTTTTTAGACATTTAATCTAACAGAATTTAGGAAAATTCACCAGCTGCCCTGAATTTCAAAGTGAAGTCTCCTGATGGCTTTGAGATCATCAGAACAGCAAAGGACTGCAAAAGTGGCACATTATAGTGAACGAAAGCTGGGTGAGATTTCAGAGCCCAGCGCAGCCATTAGGGCATGAATCTTCATCACCTCTGGACTGGTCCTCACAGGGCACACAAAGCTCACTCACTCACTCTAGCTTTATGGATTTGCACCAGCGGATTTTCACATGATTCATTTAAGCACAAGCCATGTGTGCAAACATTCATTCTCGTGATGGAAACCGTCTCGAAAAAAAGAGGGATTAATCATTGAAAGTTATAAAGCTCTTTTATATGAGTTGAAAACTACTTTAACCAAATTTACCATGAAATGAAAAGTCTGAAGCCCCAGGTGCTGAGAGTTTGCAGCCATTTTTTATATCTTTAAGACCTTAGTAAGTTTAGTTGCAGTGACCATTCGTGAGCATGGTTCACATGCTGAAGAGAACCAAACTTAGCAAGCTCCCACCCTCATTTTTTGAGAAATTTTTACCATTATCCTTTTAACACCTTCTACCTTAAATGTCACATTTTTACATGCTTCTAAACTCCATTCTGCACCATTAAGTGTCATAAGAGAGGCATTTATTTATTTATTATAAGAAGCAATTCGGTGCCAGGGTGGTGTAGTGAGTAGCACGTTCGCCTCACAGCAAGAAGGTCGCTGGTTCGAGCCTCTGCTGGGTCAGTTGACATTTATGTGTGGAGTTTGCATGTTCTCCCCGTGGTTGCGTGGGTTTCCTTCGGGTGCTCCGGTTTCCCCCACAAGTCCAAAGATATGCGGTACAGGTGAATTGGGTAAGCTAAATTGTCTGTAGTGTATGTGTGTGAATGAGAATGTATGGATGTTTCCCAGAGATAGGTTGTGGCTGGAAGGGCATCCGCTGCGTAAATCAAATGCTGGATAAGTTGGCGGATCATTCCGCTGTGGTGACCCCGGATTAATAGAGGGACTAAGTTGACAAGAAAATGAGATAATGAATGAAGAAGCAATTCATAGGAAATTCAGTAAGGAAGGATTTGTGTTTGCTGAATCACAAAAAAGTGATATTAGTGATATAAAAAAATGTTGTGGTAATCTGCATTATCTTGTGGAACCTACATATTTTAGGATTTCTGATAAATAAATAATTAAAATAAGACGATTTGATTTAAAAGAAGTCTTGTATGATATTTTAACTGCCTTTGCTGTCACTTATGGTCAACATAATGGCAAAAAACAGAACAGCAATGAGGAAAGAAGACAAGACAGACATGTTTGCACTAAAAATAGTGCCAGCCTTTTATCTTAAATAGTCCGGGCACAGTCACTTCAATGCTTGACTTGTAACATTTGGATTGTGAGTAGTTAGTGAATAAAATTCCACAATAAATGTTGTGTACACAAATGTAGTATATCGGTTGAACTGACCTGTCCAACATAGTAGAACTCCTCAGAATCATTGTCACCCTCCGAATCCTCCTCTATAGCATAATGGCACTGGGAAAAGTTTCCAAAGCATGACAGGACATTAGTTACAATACAATTCACTCATCGCTATGCCTAACAATCGAAAAATAAAGCTATTGATGTAAGTAACATTTCTTACCGAGTGTTTATCAGTTTGAAGTTTTGACTTAATAGACAGACAGCTGGTGGCGTCATTGTTTATGCGTATTTCTAAGGAAACAATAAAAGCACAGATGCGTGAGCATGACATGAAATTACAAACAAAGCATTTCAGATGAAACAATAAATGATCTTCAGTTTTAATTATTAAGATCTGGATTAATTCACATCATGAATATGCAAAATCCAACACACTTCTCTAACTTGCTATCCATTGTTTGTTGTATAAGGCTAGTCATTATGATTAATTCCACTATAATTCCAATGAACAAAAAAAAACAACAATTTCAAAAGTATTGCTGTTCCTAATTTGTTAAAGCTGAAGTAACACACTAACTTGTTAGTGTTAAAAATACAGTGTGTGTAGTCTTGACCAAAGAAGTGATATTTTGTTCCTAACACCTTAGAGTAAAAATAAGTTCTTTATGCAGAGGTCTGAGTGAGAAAGCATTTACTACTGACAAAGTGTGCACATCTGAGATCCATCAGCAGAATGTGCACAGCCTCATTAGTTGTAATGTACTGCGCCAGAATATGTCAATAGTTTTTTTCTATTAAATGCATGGAGTTGAAAAAATATTAGGTGTAGATGTTAAGCATCTATTAAGCGTCAAACTAACTGCTGAAGGAAATTAGTGAGGACTGTTTTGCACTTTGTTTTTTAACATATGTCTTGGCAGGGCGTAAAAATAGCATCAGAAGAAATAAACTAGAATTCCAGGATAATTTATTTCCAGGATTACTGCCAGTGTAATCAAAGAGCTAAAAAAGAAGTTCTGACTAACACTATGTGAACACTGCACATAAGATCTTTACAAGATTATCATGAACAAAACACACAAATGTGTTGCTTTTTAGCTTCAATAAGTTGACGGTATGGGTTTGGTAATGATTTGTCAACTGAACATCATTCACAGCATACTGTAATTATATTATGCTATTTACATTCTGAGCTCACGCAACTGAAATTCAATCATGTAGTTGTTGAAATGATAGTTGCTAGTTCAGGGGTAGAGAAAAAAATATTCTGCCAACAGCTTCAGCCTTGACCAAAGTTAGAAAACCAACGAAAAGTTTCTGTGAAGTCCACGCTAAATCAAGATGACTGCTGGTTTCCTTTACTTCATCTGATCGTTAATTAGTTTCATTTGCTTTCTTTAGCTGCAGCTCACTATTAACTGATACAGACTCTTACCTGTTGCAATTCTGTGAAAAATTACTGGTATTGGATCTCTGGTCACTAACACTTCATCGTCGTTTTCAGAATTAGACACATATGTGTTATCTGAAATGACAAAGACAAACAGGTGCTATTAAAACACCTAGAAGAACAGGCCTGAAAAGCAACTAACACTATAAATCAAGCGTCCAATTGTAATGCTAACCAAAAGTATTCAATTGCTCTATATACATAATTAATAGAAACGCTTTAAAAGAGACTGAGCAGAGATACAAGGTAGTTCAACAGTTTCTGGACAATCCGCTATTTTCAGGTTAACACATCCCATGGCATTCTTTGGCAACGTTGTCTAAATCTGTGCCAAACAAACTCCTCATTCTTATGCAAAGCTGACTGTCTGCCATTATGCTGTGAATCAGGCTAGATTAAGTCAAAAAGGGAGGTCCATCGATTTATATTTAGATTTAAGGGACATCTCTAGTGTGTTGACGTCTTTGGCAATGCCACAGCCTTTATTGTGTCTTATTAAAAGTAAGGCTGCATGATATTGGAAAAATGCAACATTGCAATATTTTGTTATTCTGCAATATATATTGCGATGTGAATACAACTTGACCAGATGAATTGAATATCTATATTTGGAAATAATTTTTAAGTTTTATTTACTGGGATGATTCTGTAGAGGAGCGCATCTGCATAAAATATAATAAACAATAAACAAGCACAGATAAATACAATAAAGAAAAAGATACAAATTAAGTAAACAGTAATTCATTTTTCTTCTGAGAATTCTAGCAATTGAATGATCGAATGTAAAATACTGCAAAGTCTTCATTTTATGAATAATTAAATAAAAATAACTGTTATAAAAGTTACAAATTATAAAAAAATTTAGCCCTGAAGGCTTTTAAAATCCAGATTCAGCATTGCATATCTTGCGATATGACTATTGTTAATCATTCATTCACGACATTGTGATGTCAATGCTGAAACGATATATTGTGCAACCCTAATTAAAAGGGGTAAATATTCAACTTCTGTTTACTTTTATTAAATCTTACTAAGAAAAGTCAAATTCACTTACTTTATACAAAAGTGAAAATTCGCACAGCATTTGCTCATCCTTGGGTGGTTCCCTAACTTTATGAGTTTCGTTATTTTGTTGAACAAAAAAAGAGGATGTTTCGAAGAAAGCTGAAAACCGGTAACCACTGACATTCATAGTAGGAAAAACAAATACGATGGAAGTCAATGGTTGCTGCTTTCCAGCTCTCTTTGAAATATATTAATTTGTGTTCGATAGAAGAAATGAAAAAAGTGGAAGGCAAGTAAATGATGGCAGCCTTTTCATATCCTTTTTTGAGTTCACAGAGCAACTGATTAACTACCTAAAGATAAAACTCTAGCCTAATCACTGTTGCTTCAAAGTTGTGGGGTGTCATTTTATGGCTTATAAGAAAATAAATACGTACACAGTTGCCCACTTGACTTATTGTGCTGTTATTATTATGTGACAGAAAAGATTCAGCGGATTCTATAAAGATTCTATATTCTTTACATAGTAGACAGTCATCTCACCAATCAGGTCAGTTATACACAGAGTAAATTATAAACTATTTTTCTATATTTTAACAGAAAATGTGAGAAGCCCCAGTGCTGGTTTTGTGGGTGCTTGACAAGGTGTTGATATGAAGGTGCTATGTGTTTTGGTTTTAGCACCTTTAGTGAAAGCTCCTTTGGACGGTTTCTCATAAGTCTAAAAAACTCCCCCTCCATGGCACTGAGATATTCTAAACCCTTGATAAGGCCTGTGTCTTTCTTTCAGTTAATTTTATCACTGACCATCTGAATCTAATGGCTTTGAACCATAGAAAGCTCCAAAATAAGCTGGCAAATTTAAAAAACACAGAGCAGTTGTTGCAGGATGAGTTACACTGCATATTTAGAATAATCAAGAGTGGTGTTTTCTCTGAATCACAAGGTGAACATTAATGATAGTGTTAATGATTGTCGGATGTAAAGTCACTCTAGGCAATGCAAAGAACTAGTTAGAGTTTTTGGTTATGATCTCTCTATTAATCAAACAATTAATCCATTATGTTTATGCAGTACCTGGATAATCATCAGAGACGTGAACAGAGTAGGACACCCTGAAAAAAAAAAACACATAAGTCAGCATTAGACTGGATACAACAATAACATTGCAGAGTACTTGATCTCAGAAAATATGGTACCTGACATACTAATATCTCACATTTCATCACAATGAATAAACTCGCAAATACAGTGAAGTTCATATACTGTGCCAAAGCACTAGAGGAGCTACTCTTAGAAACTCTCTTTTTTGCTTTGCACCTGTTTTAATGGTATATTCCACTTATAGTGGACATGCTACGTGTTACGTGTTTCAGATACTCACAATACATTGGTTTTGATTATTATCGCATTCATGTTACACTGCAGTTCTTCATCAACATTATTAAAGCTTATATGTTTTATTAAACTGTATTATGAGTAGTGATACACGATACTGAAAAAAATAAGTAATATGTGACACTGTCATTGAGTATTGCAAAATCAACATTTTCCTAGAAAAATGCTGTGTTTTTTAATCGTTTGTTTATTTAATGATATTCAAATAAACAGGTAAAACTACTTTTCAGTTAAAACTAATTCTATTTCTGACAAAAAAAAAATTATTATGTCAAGGTGCAAACATTTACTCATTAAAATCCTACGAATGAGTGAAAACGTCAGCAGATATGCCGACTCAGATTGGCTGTTGTCATTTTTCTCTCTCATCTTGGCTCCAGCCATTGGTGTTTATTTTCAGCTCTGGGTTCCAATAGTATCTGGATGCAGCCTTCATGATGCAAGCTGAGATTGCATCACTCAGCGATGCAATGTCAGACACAATGCACTCAATGGAGTAAGTGACGTCACTGTGACGGGTAAGGTTAGGGGTGGGGTTAGGTGAGCACATTAAAAAGCATTGAATGCAGCTCAGATTGCACTGCATCAGGTTTGCATCCAGACCCCTCTCCTAGGTTCACCTTTGGGCAGCTCCAGCCAATAGCAGAACAGTAAATACCGGGGATGTGGGGCTAAAGATAGTAATGCACCATCTGATCTGACCATCAAATTTAGCTAAACAACCAATGCAAAAAATAAATGTAATTTATCAAACATGTCTGTGATACGTATATTGCATATACTATTATTACAATAACAATAAATTTACCATATTGTACAGCCCTAATTATCAGCATATGTTTTAAAGTCTTATCAGTATAAACGTCAGATATACAGTTTACAGAGATTTTACATCTTACAGAAAGCCAGATGAGCTCTCTTTATCTCGAATAAACACAAGGCGAAAACACACAAGGTTCACATGTTTGCTTCTGTGCATGTAAACAACAAGAAAAGAAATCAAATTTGTTTTTGGTTTGTGTATTAAAATGACAACAATGCCATACCTACTGCAGTCTATGCCGTTTACAGAAGAAAAACCAAAAGACTGCTCTTTATGAATAACATTAGTAGCATAATAAAAATACATTTCTCACAGCAATTAGGTTTCAGCGGACTGTGCAGAGCTAACTCAGGGGTGGAGGTAATATTATAAGACAGATTCTTTGTTAGATGTAGGCAGGGCTTGTTTCAAAGTGATGCCAGCTTGCGTAGAAAATGCAAACGGCATGTTTTCAAACGCTGTTCATGATTTTTGGAAAAATAAAAAGCAGTGGGTGGATTCTTACTGTTTTAGGCTGGATGTGTACACAAACTGTCAACAAACACTTGTGCTCATGTAACGGTGCATTTTGCTCAACTGACCCCTATTAAATAGCAGCAAAATCGGAAAAAAGCTCAATAAAATAAAAAATCCTCCAACAGTTACACAAAGCTGCATGACTGAAATGAGCAGATGGAATGTATAAATTCCAAGTGACAAAAGGGATTTTGTAAACACTTTACAGAAGAGACTATCGGGTCCCAAAGGACTGCTGCCCACATGTCCTGAAAACAGCTAGTCTAAACACTTAAGAGGTAATTAAGGAAAGTGTGGTCTCCGTTTCACGCAATCAAGTAAATAAGGCTACAACGAACAGTGTTGACAACAGGACACTGTCTCCTGTGAAGTACCTTGAATTAATGTGCAGATTAAGTGGCTTGCTAAAAAGCCTTACAGTAATCAACCTGCAACTGCCAAAATGATATTAATTACCTCAGTATAGGCTGATCTGGCAGCAGTGAAAACATAACATCATGTAGGTGACCTTTATGTGATTACGCTCTTTTTTTTTGCTCCATTGCACAATGCGAGAAAATATATTCAAGAATTAATGGAGTCAGTGACCTTATACATAACATTAAAAATCATGCCAAATAACTTACTGGAAAAAAAAACATTAAACACACACACACAATTATACTGTACTGTATGTAAATTTTGACTACTGCCTGCAAAGAATGCTGTATATGCCATGAGTATTTATGCGATGACAATACAGAAAAGAGAGATTGATTCAGTGGAAGTGAAACCCCTTGTGGGGTCTCACACAGGATGGCGCCACTCACAGAAAGCATTATTCATAGTGACACCTGCAATGTTTAAAAGTGACTTTGGCGTCATATGCATGATACAGGGTTTTTTTTCTTGGGCCACATGAACACATTTTTATTCAAGCGCACAAAACATCTGCTAAATAGCGATGACTGTGCAAAAATGTATTACTTGTGTTGGTGCTTATTCTCTGTAACACAAAGCCTTCCTAATTTTTATATTGCTCAAAATACATATTTTTACAACAGCTAACTTTCTTTTATTGTAACAATTTAGGTAACCAAAATATCTAAATAAACTTGCTTTATTCTAGTTAAAAAAATCATTTATATTTATAACTAATACAACCAATCCTGGCTTAAAAGAAAACGTGAATATCACTAATACAACCAATCCTGGCTTAAAAGAAAACGTAAATATAATGATATTCACGTTTTCTTTTAAGCCAGGATTGGTTGTATTAGTCATAAATATAAATATATATTTTTTCATTACACAATGAAATCATGCACTATAAAGAGAAATAAAGACAGCTCAGCTGGCTTTTGTAAGATGTAAAATCTCTGTAAATCTCTATATACTGTATCTGAAGTTTATACTGATAAGACTTTAAAACCTATGCTGATAATTAGAGCTGTACAATATGGTGCATTTATTTATTTTTAATCATTACACAAAAAACAGTAATATTATTTCGACAAAATATGACATTGCTTCTTTTTTATTACGTCTAATGCCCAGTATTACAGTAGGTGCTAAAAGGGAGTTCAGCTTCAACTAGCACGTGCAATTTTGGTAGATCAGAATTTAGATGTGTGAGAGCTGCTACAAGAGTAATAACAAGCAATCTAGACTAAACTCACCTTGAAACTAACCAATAGTGTTATCAAAAGCCAACACATTAGCTAAAGCATCTGTGCCATTTTTAGTATGTTTAGCTCTTTAATCATGATGTGTTTCAAAACACTTGTTTACAAATGCAATGCTGCAGCAGATGAACTAGAGGAAGTTTACTATGTCAAAAAAGCCACAATGTATGCAAAAATGTAATACAAATATCAAAATGTTTTCGTTCACAAATCATGTGCTATTCATTTTGCACAGTTCCTTGCACAATACTATCTTATGACCTCAAAACTCTTTTCTGAGCAATAATAAGTGTCAGCTGGAGCAGTGAAATGTACAGTATGGAAAGGGAAATTTCTGATGAGACATGAGACAAGAGGTCAGCCAATTGACTGACTATGTAAGGCATAATCAACAGATTTTTAAACCATTTTAAACGCACAAATTTGATCGGCGTGAATTTCATGGTCATTTGCCAAGAATTAGACAAGCAGCACAATGTTTGATGTAATTTTCATCAGTTTAGCCACTGATCTCCCCATTTGAATTAGTCACAGTGCGAGAGAGATTGCGTGTATGACACAGGTATATCTAATTGCTCATAGTAATATGTGTTAGCTACTTCTAACTGTCACTGAGATACTATGTTTGCTGCTAATGTTTGAGGCAGAACATTTCTTTCTATGATCAAAACTACCCATGCATTAAGCAATTTTAATGTTCAACTTCCCCATTCAGAATCAAGATTTCAACAGACCATGGAATAAAAAGTGATTCATCAGTTGTCTTGATGTTGCATTAGAAAAGAAAGGAAAACATTATAGTATGTTTGCTAACCAGGCTGACAGGCCGCAATCAATAACATAGTAAGCATTTAAAACAATGTGACAATGACAAAAAGAAATGCAAATCTGACGTTCTAACGTATATTGTCCCAATTGCTACAATTAGGGTTACAGTACAGTGTAAAAGCATGTTTGTTACGAAGAAAAACAAAACAACCAAACAAAATTATATTTTAATTGAACACATCACATTACATAAGGTACACTCACAGTACCGTCCTATCTAGTATGGTGAAAAGGCAAAGCTGAAAATCTTTGGTTAAAGCACCCAGCGGTCAAAAGCTGCAGGTGCACCTACTACCGCCGTGGTGACAGCAAGCACGGCAGCAGAGGGAACATATTGAAGTGGTGATATCTGTATCAGCATGGCTGGTAACAAGAAAGAACCTTTAACATCCATGGAAGTTTTTTCAAAAAGGTTCTTTAGTGGAATAATGCTCTTTAAATTATTAAAATGTACCTAACATTATTAAACAAGCAAACAGTTATGTGTTTCTGGGAAACCAAATCATGGTTCTTCTACAGTGTAACACCCCTGTGAAAACCTGCAAACTTTATCTTTAAGAGAGCATCTGTTTGCGTTAGTTTATCCAGCTTGCCATTTAAAGAGATTGACATTTCAAAGGAAATAAATATGCAGCCGACAGCAACATATAAATAAATCAGAATAGCATAGGGGTTCAGTTACTTTTTATTTACCATGAATTTAATATAAATATTTTTTTAACAAATGATGTATCAAATGTTCTAAAACATTAGCAAATAAAATGTGGAAGTACACATATCTTTCAACACTTCAGACTTTGGGTTAAATTCTGTAGAAACATTGTTCATTTTTATTATTATTTAATTTGTTCAAGTTAACATCTGTTAATGTAGTTATTGTGCTATGAATGAACAAAATCAAGGTATGTCACTATTAATATTTATTCATTTAATTTCAAAGCTGTAGTGAATTTTTGTAATTAGGTTCCGCACAATTTTACACTTTCCATGGTGTGTTATTTTTTATGGTAATTATTTTTTTTCAGTATGCCTTTTAGCAGCTATGAATTTAATAATCCAGTGCAGTCCAAAAACCTACAATAGTTACAAATGAAATCCACTTTCAATCTCTACCTGAGATACTGGGTTACACAAATAAAAGTACATTTTGAGGGTCAGAATAGTGCCTTTAGGTAATAAGTGTTCATTTGCAATGTCAAATGTAGAGATTTTCAGGAAAAAGACCTCCATTTATTCAAATCCAAAATGACAAGGTAATTACAGCTAACGTCTGGAATCTCCTGCCCTAGGTTGGCTTGATTCTGGGGTAAAGATCAAGAAAAGCATTATAAATGGCTGTCAAACGGGGTCACATGCCAAGACAGCAGTTTCTACTCCAGCAATGTGTTCTCCAAGACAGAGCATTATTGTATATGCGGAAAAAAGAATGCAAAGACGTCAGTGAAAGCAAACAACCTCTACATGTGGACGGCCAAACAGGAGAGTGAAACCCTGCGGGCAGGTCTCAGCAGTGCATCTACACTCATTTTTCAACTGCCTGTCACACTGAGAGAATCTTTCCCTTGTGGTTTGCATAGAGGTCATAGGCAAGTAGTACTGCTACAAGATGATAGCTGCAGCTGGACATATGTGTGATGAAATCAGGACTCAGCTTGATGCTATAAGCGTAGTGCTGCTGACACAGTACGCCGTACAGTTCAAAGATGCCACCGGTCTCCACACACCACTACAGAATAAAAAGGCAAAAGTTGAGCAGCTAATAGTGGAACTGCTGCATTAGTTGCATGAACGAGTGTTCAAGTGTTTGGTATTCTATTCACACCAACAGCTGTCTCTTATTTAATCTATTTACTAGGTATGTGCCGAGTCTATCTCAAACATTGGTATTGGGCCGATCAAGGCATTTTTTAACTGATTAGTATCTACTTTAGCCTGATCCTTTTTTTTTTAACATCTGATATCAGGTATGTGTGGTACGTAGAGTGTTCAGTTTGTGACTGAAATGCATGGCAAAAAGGCAGTTGTGTGGAAATACAAAAACAATCCTACAATAGTGTATAACATATGCAGTGTGATGCATTTTGCAACCTAGAAGCAAAAGAGCGTAGTTTAATTCTACCAATTTGATATGGCTTCTAAAAGCAAAACACTAAACATAAAATACAGTGCTGTGTAATGTATATAGTATCGCTTTCTTTACAATGTCTGTGGAAAAAAAGTGCAAAAAAAATTGGCATAGTTTAGAAATCTGAACAATGAGGTAAAGTTGTTGTGTGGACAACACCATGTTCATGTACAAGTACATGGGAACATGTATGGTAAAACTGTTTGTCAATTGCAAAATTGACATATGCCACATTTTAGTATAGTTATGGTTTCTAAGAACATGAAATTGTAATGATAGTTCACCCAAAAGATTTTGTAATTTACCAGTCCCAAACCGGTTTGAGTTTCTTTCTTTTGAACACAAAACAAGATATTCAAAAAACATCCATAGTATTTTTTTTCTTTTTACTATGGATGTCAATGGCTAATCTTTTCCAACATTCTCGAAAATATCTTGTTTTGTATTCAACAGAAGAAAGAAATACATAAGTTTAAAAATCACATGAGTGTAAGCACTGAGCAAATGGTTAGGAAATTACAATTTTGGGGGCGAACAACCCCTTTAATACTACTGTATAGTATAGTATAGTATAGTATAGTATAGTATAGTATAGTATAGTATAGTATAGTATAGTATA
>CAIGQQ010033541.1:14738802-14842617 GCA_903798035.1 Danio albolineatus
GTATAGTATAGTATAGTATAGTATAGTATAGTATAGTATAGTATAGCTTACATAAAAACATAGATGTACACCAGGGGTGCCCAACCCTGTTTCTGGAGATCTACCTTCCTGCAAAGTTCAGCTGCAACCTTGATCAAACAAACTTGTCTTTAATTACCAAGTGCTCCTTCAGATCCTACTTAGTTGGTTTAGTTGTGTTTGATAAGGGTTGGAACTGAACTCTGCAGGATAGTAGATCTCCAGGAACAGCAAATACTTCTGTTTAAGCAAATACTGTTTTTACTTGATTTATATGTCTGCACACCAACAGATGTAGTGGTTTATAAGACCTTAAAGTGGCCTAACAACTTTTACAAAAAACCAATGCAGCATGAACATGGTAAACTACTTCTGCTTTTATTGCTTTCACTTTCTACATCATACTGTAAATCACCTACAAAGTTATCAAACCCTAAATTATAAAGATACCTCCTCGTCTACTACCTGAATTAATAGTTTACATCTTTTTCATAGAGTATACCAAATGACCCAAAGTTTATTTCCAATGGCTTGCCAGCATCCACGTCTAATGCAACAACATTTGTTTGAATTAGAGCTTGTCACAATTTAGCACTCATGGTAATTATGCAAATTCAGTTATACCAAGATGATGAAACTCAAACATCATTTGTGTTGATCTCGGCCATGATGGATTATTCATGAGAAACTACTGCATCTCAGGGATTATGGGCTTGTCTGTTCTTTTCACTGCTTGAAATATCTTATAACTACTTAGGTAACATCAAACAAAAGTAAAACCTATGCGAATATCCATTTTTGTTTAGTTGCTTGTATTAAATATCAGCGTCAATGAGCGTAGTTCATTTTTTTTAGTAAAGTAGAAAGAAAAACACAAAAATGACAAAGTGTCCAAAATACCGACCATTAGAAGGAAATATGGACACTTCACTGAAAAACATTGAGTGCAAGTTGCAGCTCTGCAAACAGGAAATGTGCTACTTCCGCTAAAAGCTGAGGCGCAATGATTTTTCATAGAGAGCCCACCAGTTTACTTCCTGCATGTAATGCAAGGCACCTCCTCTAAGAACAGGATCGACATTTTAAAACACAATCAAACAAACAAAGATGATGAAGAGCTGCATTTTTCAAATTCAGGATAAATAGTGCAGTGTACCGAAAGTGCACAAATAAAGAAACAAATATGGCCAATATATAATGCTTGTATAGTATAAATATAACAAAAATATCAAATATAAAAAGAAAATAATATATTTCAGAATTTCCAAATGCATACTTGCATTTTTAATGGTGTGGCAATCAGCATTAACAGTCATATATACACTCAAAACAAATCCAATCAGCAAAATAAGAACCTTTACACATCCAACCATTTTTAACTAATAGTAATTAAAACCCAAAGGCCTTATTTAAAGGCAACTATTGGAAAGATGAGATCCACCACTCGTCTTTCATAAATCTTTTCAGGTCCCTTTTATCACTACTGGTAATGCTTCAGTGAGCCTAAAGTGCTTTCTTGGACAACTCATTTTAATTAGCATATTTATCATAAAATTTGCATGACTATAATGAGGAAACCACTATACAAGTGCTCATTTCTACCAAGGCCTGGTAGTTTTGGAGGTGTATTGCTCATCCAAATAGCCTTGAGGTAAAAGTTCAGTTTGGTATCATAGGAGTTCATTGTTAACTGAGGTTGAAATCCAAAGGGAAAACAGTTGTCTATATTCATCTCTATCTGTTGAGAAACTCTAAATTATATGTTGGCATAGTCAAAGGTTTGTAGTAAACAGGTCAATGTATTGGGCCGACTTCTCTTTCAACAGTAAAAGCAGTGGTTTTCTTCTCATGTTTCCTTTCACCAGATAATATTGTGCATCAGACACAAGACTGGGTAAGACGATATGTGAGCACTTGACGTCAAGCTTTTACAGGCTAACCTAAAACCACCCCTAACTGAAAGTAACGTGAACTTCCGCTTGCGTACTTAAAGAAACACACCTTTGATAAAAACTAACACTGACCTTTGCTTGTAATATCGAATCAAATTAAGAGCGGCGACATTCAATGACTGATATGATACGGTAGTTGTCCAAAAAAGACAGCAAACTGCATGCTTATTTAAACTAAACCTCAGGGACTTATCAAATATTTACAGCATTTAGGCAAAACATTACACAGATGTGCCACAATAGTGTGAGCCCTGGAGGGTGACATACAAATAAAACAACCACACTTTAACACACTGGTATTCATGATCACCGGAGCGATGAGTATATATTTTTTTTAATTACTTCATGACAATATGAAAATGAATGTGTGCACTGTGCAGTTTGAATGAGACATACTACATTCGCCATGCTGGTGATCTACCAGCATCAGTGGTGTCTTTCACTGAGAAATCCTCTCCCGGATTGAAAATGTTTATTGCATGCACCTTTCAGAATACCGCCAATAAGCGGTAGGTCATTCAGGTAGTTTATTTGATCCTTTTAATGAGGACAGTGATTTCGAACATTTTTTACAATGTACAATGTAGACATAGCCCTGAACTCTCATTAAACCTTGTAAAAGAGAAAAAATACATTACTTAATAGATATCCAAAAAACATTTTGTTTGTTTTACTACACACTCATTGCTTTTATACAAGAAAGGTAGCAGCTAAAAATGGCTGCCTATTCATCACTGTAAAAGTGATTAGTCAGTGTCTAATATGTCAATGACAGAGTACAGGGTAATTAATTATATGTAAACATAATCTATTGTTAATCACAGCCTACATACTGCTTAAGCTTCCAAATGTTGTACATATTTGTCAATCCACAGGATTTCACAAGAATTGACCACTACAGAAGCAGAGATTATGGCAATTATGCTACTGTGGGTATAAGGTAAAAAGAGAACACACTTGAACCAAAACTGGACTGGTATGTCCAACCTGTGCCTCTTATATGGAAGTCCCCAAAAGCATGTATGCAAGGACAAAAACACTTTAATTTACTTATAATATGCATTTATTTTTACCTAATTATTTGTTTTTCCAAATCCCTTCTGGCATGATGCCAATCTGTGATAATTGGTCTGATGACCCAGTCATTTGCGACTGGTCTACTGCATGTAGCATGTGTCAGAAACAGAATGCCCATTATCTCCACGTAATAATAACAAAAACAACAATCATTCAGTATTAATCAACACATTTCTGCAGCAGCAAAAACTGAAAATTGTTTAACTTTGACCACAGCATGCTCACTTGCTCATTGAAGGCGTGCTCTGCGTGTGCAGTTTGGGCACAACAGCAAAAATAAAAAATGTCCTTGTGTGGCTCAAGCCATTGAAATGAATGGGTTTAAATAAGTGGACAATTTGTTTTTAGAGACCATAACTGTATACATGGTTCACTTTTAGATTTAAAACCTAGCAGGATATTTTGATTCACTTAGCGCTGTTACACTGCATGAAAATATATAATTTTAAAACACAATTGACCTTATTCTGAAATGAGGAATTTTGTGATTGATTTGGATCTTCTGGTTCAGCTGATAATGGGAGAAATTACTATAAATAACAAACGGCAGAAAATTGTCCAACTACAAAAAACAAGTGTTCTGGCTATACATACAAATAAAAATAATATAATTACAAAATACCAGTGTATGCCATTAAGTTGTATAATGAGCTGATTTTTATCGCTAAAAATAAATGAAAGTGAATGAGACCAGACGTCTCAAGCCAATAAAGTTCCATTGGCTGTGCCTGCTCTTACGCGAAGAGTACGGTCAATAGGGGCACTTTAAAAAGGGCCAGATTGTGGTGGACAAACCCATTATGTTCATACTCTTCATTATGTTGGGATGTTCTTCATAAGTACATTGCACTTCTGTATTTTCCATTTTGCACTGTAGTACTAGTTTCTATTTTAATCAACTGTCATTTTTAAATGAAATATGCTACTACTTCTAAAGCAACATTTTAGTGTAGTTTCAGTTGCAGGTACCTACTGTACATTCAGCAGGTTTCAAAACTACTATCTAATATCATGTCTATAACGACTATAATGTATTTATACTTTGTAAAATTAGCACGTCTTGTGAGTATTGCTTCTTTAAAATAAGTTCCTTAATGCCTAGATAATTCTAAATTTGTTATATGACCAAAAAATAAATACAAAGCAGTTATAACTTAAATATATATAGCATAACAAAGCTATTTCCAAACGATTTTATCGTTATTTTTGTCCAGGAGCCTTAAGGATGTTACATGGTTCTGAACATGAGAGTCTAGGCGCTCAAAATAAAGTGGTCGTTGTTTGCCACTCTCGTATTGCTATAAGCCTGTACAATGTTCTTTAGTGAAGCACACATAAGATGTTAGCTTTCACTTTAATTTCAACTTTTTCAAAAAATTAAAGCAAATGCATTTTGAGCCATTCTGCCGAAGATAACCATTTGGTCAACATGAGGATGAAGAAATGTCTAAATTGTGTTATTTGACCAACAGAAAGCAAAAACAACTAAATCAGCAATTGTTTATATTCAAAACAACATCTGTTATTTACCTTTTAGGTCCTTTTGAGTAGGTGAACGTGAAGGTGGAGTCGGAGAATCTAAAGTCTGGAACAAACAGACAATGAAGACAAGTGAAGACACAAACTTGATGTTTGTGAGAAATACACAAGACAAAAAAAGTCCCTTTCAACAAGTGTAGTCTCCATGGCAACATCAACTGGAAATGTCCACTGATAATATCCATATACACGAGAATGGCATTGATCATTAATAAATGTGTGAAACTCAACAATAGGAACGCGTGGGCTAATTGAAAAATCATTCACATCACAAAGCAGCACCTGAGAGGCATGTTAATGCCTGTATTAGATAGTTAGAGCAGAATATGTGGCAATAATAATGGCAGCTCACGTTTTGGTTTTGCTAGGCCCTCGGTTGCAGTTGATTATTGCATAATTTATAACGTCCAGGAAAGATTAAATTGCGGACGCTGGGGCACATCATCGACCAAATACGTACGTGTCTTTGAGCATATCGAGCTTTGGTGTGGAGTAGGAAATAAAGCCATCAACAGTGAGGCTGACAGCCTGTCAATTGTCTCGAGTAAATCTACGGCAAGACAGTACTCTTAATAAGAGACAATGGAAACTCACCAGAAAACAGGCAGTCTTTCTCTGCCTTACACCTTTGAATTACGATGTCGACGTCTTTTTGAATCCTCTCCTGCCTTGAACACATCCCCATGAAATAACACACACTAGAATGGCTTCTCTAACTAATATTGGGCGAAACAAACGAATCCTTTCCGCTTGCAGGCACGATGGCTGTGGGGAACAGTAGAAATACGTGCTCGGAGCTCTGCTGAAACGATCCCAGGTGTGTCACGCCAACCGACACCGTTTCATCTCGTCTAACAATAGCCTCGATCACATGAGCTCTTCCTCGCCACAGCTTTCATAAAGATATCACTTTTGTACCGGAAGCATCTCTCGGTCGTCCTCATAACTCTGCTGAACCCAACAATGGCGATGTCGAGAGTCAGTCGAGCCGCGGAGCGCAAAAAGAAAGCGCAAGTGTTGAAGTAAAACCGACCGAGGCGGGCGGAGCGACGGACAGTTACAAGGAAGCTGAAGTTGCACACGGGGGAAATCGGTGTGGGAATCCTGTGATTGCATCCACGAGATGAACCCGGCGGGAACGGGAATCACAACAAGGCGGATGATGATGTCATGGACGTGTTTTTCTCCCCACGCGTCCACTCTGTGCTCTCCATCACTCGGCAGCATCACAAGAACCACACATACAACATAAACACAGGCCTATCATTGACTAGTAAACACGTAATCAGATTAGGATCGTTGCTAGTTTGTAATTATTAATAACAAGCAAATAATAAGCGATATTACTGTCTTTCTGATTACCTACAGGAAAACGCAGGTGTGCTGGTATTCAGAACTGTTACATTTCCAACTAAATAAGACCGTTCTCTGCAAGTTCCCAAAAAAATGCACTGAGCTTTTCTGTAACTTCAAAAAACCTAAAAGAGAGAACATTCTGGGAACATTCTTATAACCTAGAAGGAATGTCCATTTTATATGAAGAAAACTGGTGAACCGACAGAGAACTTTCTGAAACCAAACGCAGAGCCTGTTTTATAGACTCATTTGAACAGTAAAATAACAACCATCTTGTCTTTTGAGATCTGTCCAAATGTTTTGCACATTTGTGATTATTTTTTTTACTAAGATATTTCATTTGTGCACATTTTTTGTCAACTACTAAAAACTACTAAACTGTTTATTAATATTTATTAACATTGATTTCAACATTAGCAAATAGCCAGCTTATGCGGTACAGGTGAATTGGGTAAGCTAAATTGTCCGTAGTGTATGTGTGTGAATGAGCATGTATGGATGTGTTTCCCAGAGATGGGTTGTGGCTGGAAGGGCATTCGCTGCGTAAAACATATGCTGGATATGTTGGCGGTTCATTCCACTGTGGCGACCCCTGATTAATAGAAGGACTAAGTCAAAAAGAAAACGAACGAGTAGGTCTAATCATTGAGTTATAAACTATTTTAAAAACATAATAAATGCTGTAAATTATTCTTTAATTTTAATGTTATTAACTAGTAATAAATGAATTTATTAATGGATCAATTGTAAAGTGTTATCAAGAAATAATAATCTTGATTTCTTTCATACTGGTGGCATGGGATTTTGTGAATTTATCTGCATTTTCTGTCAGTACACACGCATGTGCCTCTTCAAATTCATATCAAATTCACACTTTTGGTATTGGCATGTCAAAATGTTCCCAACTGAAATGATTGGGCAAACAATAAAATATTTTTAGCATTTATTAGAAAAAAAGAATCTGCCATAAATAAAAATTAAAAAAAAAAAACTACACAAGGCCTGATTCCAGAGCATGAATGAAAAGTAAAGCAAACCCACGCTCTCATACACACACACACACACACAAACACAGGTGTGACTACAACAGATAGCATTTAAATAAACTACAATTGTCAAACACAGAAACAAAGGGGTTTGACTTACAGTTTCTTACACACACACACACACACACACACACACACACACACAGACACACACACAATGGCTACCAGCTGTCAGAGGATGTTTCTTCAGACAATGATGAAATTTCAAATGAGATTTTATTATTGTTATTATTTTATTTTTTGTTCTTAATACTGTAGGCCGGTCACAATAATCAACATATCGACTTATCGCACAATACATGGACACGACCTCAATGATTTTTGGTGATGCAATATATATCGCCCATACGTAAAAACCAATTCTTGCAATATTTTAGCTGACTGCACAATCTCTCTGTCTCTATTGGAGGTGTCAGTGTCAGTATGGCTAAAAACACTATAGTATTTACCATAAATCATTAAAGTATATTTTAATGTTGGTGCCTGATAACTGAAAATAGATCTGGTAGCAGATATCGCAACCTCTGTTACTTTTTATCTTGCATTTTTTGTTAATGTTTATTCATTCATTCATTCATTCATTTTCTTTTCGGCTTAGTCCCTTTATTAATCCAGGGTCGCCACAGCGGAATGAACCGCCAACTTATCCAGCATTTGTTTTACGCAGCGGATGCCCTTCCAGCCACAACCCATCTCTGGGAAACACATCCATACATGCTCATTCACACACATACACTACGGACAATTTAGCTTACCCAATTCACCTGTACCGCATATCTTTGGACTGTGGGGAAACCGGAGCACCCGGAGGAAACCCACGCAACCACAGGGAGAACATGCAAACTCCACACAGAAATGCCAACTGGCCCAGCCGGGGATCGAACCAGCGACCTTCTTGCTGTGAGGCGAACATGCTACTCCACCGTGGCGCCCTTGTTAATGTTTATTATTATTTATTTGTGTGGTATATGCGTTTTCACATTCTGATTCCAGTGCCTAATTATTAAATTATTAAAATGACTATAATTAAATTAAATATTCTTTAAAATAAAATATAATGCATTCGTTGAAGAGTGTACTTGCATATGATGATATTATATTTTCATTCTGGCATTATATAATAAGCAGTTTAAAATGGTCTTAAAATGACAATAATATCGTTTATCGCGATATATTGTGGTGCGATGTATTGTACAACAAGAAATAGATATCGTGACAGGCATAGTTCTTAAGTTCAATTTCTTATATCTGCGTTATTAAAATATATGTGCCATACTGTAAAAAAAAAAGTATCAACATCCAAAATCAACATGGTAAATTTAGATAATAGCTAAAGTTTTTTTGGTATTTTTTTTCTAAAATAAAATAATTATTTTCTTATTAAGATCACTCTACTTGACTTTATTACATCATGGAAAAAGAAGAGAAAGCATGTTAGGAAGGATGTTTTTCTTAAGACTGTTGTTGTGAATCTAGCCCCTGCTTCTGCTCCGCACCACATGAACACAGACAAGTACTGTAGCGTCATACCAGGGATTGCTAAAGGAAATGACAACCTTGGCATTTGTATCATTGGAGAAAGCAGAGCTGTCAGCTTGAATCACATGTACTTTGTAAAGCATTCATAAAATGGCCTTGATTTCATCAATCGTTTTTCTGAGCTTTCAACAGTGTGTTTTGTGCAGATTCCACAGAACCAAATCCACTATCATAGATGAGTCTACTGTATTTGTTGCACAGTTGTCTGTGTGTATGACCTCTAATTAACAGCTTTTTAGAGGAAATTTGTTTGATAACAGAAACCGAATGTCATGCCGAATATGGGCAGACATATTACTTGACGAGCTGTTTCTTCATTGTCCTAAAAGAGTCTGGCATTCACGACCACATACACATTGTTTTAGCATTGTATTTTGTCTGTAAAGTAACACAGCTTCTATCCACTAGACTGAATGTGGAATGGCTCATGCAGTCAATATGAACCCATCACAACACACTTCGTCACCCTTTTCTCACTATGCTTGCACCCATCTTTCTTCTCACTTTGACATTATGAACGTTGAGTGCTTTCAGAACTATAAATGTGTCAAAACACTAACAAAACGTTTTTTGGAAAGTTACTTCAGTAATAGCATGGGATTCTAACATGAATACCCATAAAGAGATAGCATTGTACATTAATGTGCTAATATGATAATAATCTAGTGCAACACACAGTATTTTCTTTTTTGTTCTGGGAAAAATACAGATTTATTTCATTTCACACCATTTTGTCTGTAAAATGAATCACATCAGGTCAACTTTATTTCTGAGGAAAAAACTGATAAGTCACAGAAGGCGACAGGTCTTAATAAATGAAAACCTTTACATCATTATTTACTATTAACGAAATATGAGAACATTATTTGGTATGAGTTCATATTTGTTTTTTCTAAAAAAATAAAAAAATAAAAAAGATCAGACAACATTTATTACAATTGTCTAATAAAAATATTGGGTCCCACTTTATATTAAGTGTCGCTTATACCTGTGAACTTACATGGTAATTAGATGTGTAAGTAGTATGTAACTACAGTGTATGTACACATTGGTACATAGTATTTACTTGTGTAACACTAGTGTAACTACACTCATGTAACAACCCACTGCATAGTATGTGTAAGTTCAAATGTGTAACAGGACATTGGTAACAACACTAGGAAAGTACACTGTAACAAGAGTTATGGAAGTGCATTGTGTAACAACAATATGTACTTGCAGATGTTTTCCCACTTCCACACCTGTTTGCAGATCATTTACTTGTGAACACTGTATGGCAGAACTAATGCTGCATTAGAAGGTTTCACCTTGTGATACCAGTGTAATTACATGGTAACTCCACAGTTTCCTTGTGTTGTTACCAATGTCCTGTTACACATTTGTACTTACACATACTATTCAGTGGTTTGTTACATGAGTGTAGTTACACCAGTTTTACACAAGTAAATACTATGTACCAGTGTGTACATACACTGTAGTTACATACTACTTACACATCTAATGACCATGTAAGTTCACAGGTATAAGCGACACTTAATATAAAGTGGGACCAAATAGGGTCATTTAGAGAATTTCTTTTGTTAAAATACAAATATTGGTCAAAATACACATTTTACTTAAACACACACACACAAACATTAAAATCACAGCCTGTTTCAGCTGAGAAAAACCTTCAGACCTATATTCTCATATAAATTATGCCATGTTTTAGTATAAAAATCATTTGTCAATTTTGTCTTTGTTTGTGACTTTAATGACAAATGTGTCTTAAGGGTCAATTTCCTGAAATTGAGATTTTTTACATCCCCTGTAAGCTAAATAAATGAGTTCTCATTCATGTATGGTTTATGAGAAAATGGTTAAATTTTTTAAATCTAAATCAGTCTAAACGAAATGCTTAGTAATGCACATTATAATCGAACAATAGTATTTACGGAAAAGGAAATGTACAAAATATCTTCATGGAACAGAATCTTAAATATTTAGATAATTTTGGCAAGCTATTTCTAAAAATATACAAGCGCAACATAGAACTGGTTTTATGGTCAGGAAAAAATAACAATAAATTCACTTATTGTTCAGTTTTTCTTTTCTGAATTAGAATCAAGCATGAATGAAGCTGATAGGAGACCAGAGAGGAAAAGCTGTAGAGGTGTACGCTTCAGACCACAGTAGCCTGTCCAGCCTGAAAATGGATGGCTGTGTTAGTGGCACTTTGATTAACAGCTCCATCCGGACTTTGGCTGGTGGCTCACCACTCTGGATCTGTTCCAAGGAGACCCCACTCACCCAGCTGAGCTGAAGCAGGCAAGGCCTCGGCCGATGACTGCAATGGCAGGAAAATCCATCTTCCTGCATTGAGCCACATACACTGTGTGATTGAGGATTTAGAGCATGTTCTGATGAACACACACACAAACGCACTTATCATTTTCTCTTTCGCCTAAATGACGCCTCGTCTCAATGCCATGTTGATAGCATCAAAGCAATGGAGAAGTTTGCTAATGATTCTTCTTTTCCGCGCAGCCATCATCTCATCATTCAGTGCATCTCTCCATGATTTCACCATTATGAGGGTGATAAAAGAGCCCTGGTGAATTTCAATGTCGGGTATTTTAGAGGGGAATTCTACTGCGCTCTAGGAAACACATATATGTGATAAGTGCATGTATTTACTGCCAGCTGGCTAAAGATAAGAGAGAAACAGGCAGTAAAATAAACCACACGAGCAGGTGGATTGTTGTTCTGTGAGGAGACCCACAGCATTTGAGTTGAATTCTTGCTGAACTCAGTTCATTAATCCTCATTTCACAGCGAGTCAAACAACTGATGACTGTGAGAGTACATATGCACTCCGATGCTCTTTATTATCAGGTCTGCATGCTACATAAAGTGCGTTTAAGAGGCTGGATTCATCCAATTTACCAATAATCCTATTTCAACATCATCGCTGGAGCTTTTTCATTTGATTTTGGAGGTGTGTGTTTCAGTATGTAATTATTCAGTGCAATATTTGCAAGCCTCTCCTGCTTTAAAAGACAACTTATACCATTTGTTATTGACACATTTAATCAACTGCGGTCAGGTGATTTGCTTTAATATGAAATACTGCCGTCTTTTCATTTAATAACCAGCCACTCTTTTTTTCATGAAACTTTTATGTCCTGGCCAGTGCTGGTCCCTAGATTTATGCAAAGCATACAGATTTGTAGGACCACAAACCCCCTTGCTTCCAAAGATCCTTTAATGACAAGGGCTGTGCAGTTTAGTTTCATTTAGTTATCAGTAGGCCCACACGGAATCTGCGCGTGCAGAATTTCGCAGATTTCCGCAGATTTTTGGCCCATCATTGATTCTGTTTATTTACTGGTGTAAATGTGTGTAAATTTATATTTATTCAGTTTTTTTATTAATTTCAGTAATATTATTGACTAATAGGAAAATATTCATATGATTTATTTACAATACAGTTTGTAAAGTAGTATTTTCTGTCTTTTAGTAGAGATTTTATATAAGAGACTTGCTTTGTTTACCAAATAAATTGGATCTATTTGGATTAATACATTGTAAAGAAAAGTTAAAAAGGCATTATTTTTTATTTCATATATTCATTTTTTTGTTATGATACTCCTAAAATAATTCTGCATAAATCCGCAGATTTTTATCAAAATACTCCGCAGAAATAGCTAAAAATACCTGCAGATTCCGTCTGACCCTAGTTATCAGTAATCCTATTTCTCCATCATTCTGTAATGCAGCATTTGTATTATACATACATAGTATTTTACTTATTTATTTAACGTAATGCTGCGTTAAACCTGTCTATAGAATCACATATCCAGAATGCAGTCTTCATTGAAGAGAGACAGGTTGATTACTTTTGACATTGTTTAAGCGAGTTTTAAGTAAATGGATGTAAATATAATGATTGGGTTATGGACAAAAGTTTAGAGGAATGAGGTAATCTGTAGTACATATCATTCATTCATTTATTTTCCTTTGGCCTAGTTTTTGATTTATCAGGGGTCACCACAGCATAATGAACCACCAACTATTGCAATTCCAGCATATGTTTTACACAGTGGATGCCCCTCCAGCCGCAACCCAATATTGGGAACCACCCATACACTCTCACATTCACACACTATGGCCAATTTAGTTCATTTGGACTGTGGGGGAAACCGGAGCACCTGGAGGTTCAACCATGTGAACATGAGAAGATAATGCAAACTCCACACAGAAATGCCAACTGACCCAGCTGGGACTCGAACCAGCGACCTTCTTGCTGAGCCAGCGTGCCACTCATGTTCTACATATGTGAGGTGAAAATAAGCTAGAATAACTCTTAAAACTAACACTGTAGGTCAAATCAACCCAATATATCCGGTTAAATAAATAGGCCAGCTAGTTTTGGTTAGCCCAGCATATGTTCTGTCCTATATTTATCCAGCCATTGCGTTAAAAACAACCCATTGTTTTTTAAATAGTCTTTTGCCTAAATTTCTGATCAAAGTTTCGAAACAATATTAATACTCTATCCGTTTGTATCTTATAGGGATGATTTTAGTACAGAATATCTAGTGGAAAGTCCCTATAAAAGCCAACATGTCAGTTTGAGGGACTCTTTTATTCAGTTGTCTCTCTGCTGCAATTATTCTGGCATGAATAGCATTAGCAATCTGGGACTTGATGTCTCGCAAAATTAAAAGTCTAAGGATGAAGGGATCGGGAGAAAATTGCCACTTTCTTCCCCCTTTCTTCAGAACCAATATTCTGAATGAGCATTTAGATCCCAGATGTGCAATGAGGTCACAGTTAGCTGGGCAAAGAGACGCTCTTCACCCAGCAGGCATGTGTGTGTGTGTCTGTATGTGTGTATGATGTGTTAGTGAAGCTAGGATTCCTTCGATCGCTCAAGATCATCTCATTTTCCTTCCCTCCCTCCCTGTAGAGTGATTCTGGAATGAGACCAGCATTCCAAACACCCATGACTGCAAGTGATGTAATCCATTAGCTTAGCTTGCAGGAACCACTGTTCTGTGAAACACAGTGTGGAGACAGAGGCAGTGAACTGAGCGTTTGCTGATGGAGATTATGATACTTTAGGATTCTTTTACTCACACATCTTAGACTGGGATTCAAACGAGCATCCCCGACCTGGGAAGTGCACTAAGGAAAATGTTCAAGGCTCAGCTTCTTGTGTCAATCACTAAAGAGTGTTTTGAAGCCTGGGGAATGAGATGTTCTCACATAGTTTTCACTAGCTGGCCTCCGTTACTGTACATACCAACCCTCCATTATCATGTCAGTAAAGTAACCCCTTCAGTTCTATTCCAACCACACTAAAGCCCTGTTCACTTTACATGATTTATACTGTATTTTAGTTTATGACAGTCACTGTCAGATTATGCAATTTCATCTAGATAAAATCTTGACGTGTCGTGGGACCCAAATATGCCAGACTACATGTTGCTTCGCAGTTTATCATTGCATGATGTCTACAATACCCATTATGCCATGAAGAAGCCCAATAATTTATAATTATCTTGCCTGAGGGAAGAAACTGTTTCTGTGTCGGGCTGTTCTGGTGCGCAGTGCTCTGTAGCGTCGACCAGAAGGTAACAGTTCAAAGAGGCAGTGTGCTGGGTGTGAGGGGTCCAGAGTGATTTTGGCAGCCCTTCTGCTTGCTCTGGAGAAGTATACAGTTCTTGGAGAGTAGGGAGGGTTGTACGTAAGTTCATACAAGCGCACTGTTGTGATAACTCCACAGCTTTCTCTGGAATTCGTTGTGGACAAATTGCGGAAAATTAAATGTGCTTGACATTCTGCAATGATGCAGTGAATGGAAAATGACCAATATAGTGATTTCTGAAAGATCGTGTGACACGAGGTCTGAAGTAATGCTTTCTAAACATAAACAGCTGCTACAGTTGTCATCAAATAACTAGATATATGAAAGAAAATGTAAATATTTTCCCACATTGTATTAAAAGCCTTAATGAGAAATGGAGCATGTCTTTATTTTTCACAAAATAGATGTCAAATGCAACAACAATATTTTAGCAGTGCATTATAAAGTAGATATGTTCCTGTACTATTTTATGACATTGAGCTAGTCTTTACAGGACACTAATGTTTCTGTTTGTGGGTTTAGTGTTTCACCTGTGGGCAGCTGAGAGCTCTTTTCAGATCCGTCACTCTTCTCTTCTCTCAGGGTAGGAGAGTTTGCTGGGCTGATCACCTCAATTCCTCCCTGAGCATCATAACAGCTGGATGACACTGAACAACAGGTACACATGCTGTTAGCAAATAAAGTCTGGCTTGTTATAAGTGAATGCGTGTCAGCTACACCTTTAGCACACAGTCTATAACCTGCCTCAAAACAAATATAACACCAAAAACACAAACTTGTTAGCAGCAGCAACTCTACCACAACATTAAAACCAGGGGTCACCAATCTCTGTCCTGGAGGGCCGGTGTCCCTGCAGGGTTTAGCCCCAACTTGCCTCAACACACCTGCCTGGATGTTTCAAGTATAGCTAGTTAGACCTTGATTAGCTTGTTCAAGTGTGTTTGATTAGGGTTGGAGCTAAAATCTGCAGGACACCGGCCCTCCAGCAACAAGTTTGGTGAGCCCTGATTAAAACTAATAAAAATAACACTAATCACCTGAAACAAAACAAAATGGATTGGTTGTTGTGCACTATGGCACACTACACAAAAAGAAATGATTGAATCTTGCATCCTGCATTTGTCATTTATGAATTCCTACAACACCCTACGTCAAGAAAATCATGCCAAAACCAGGAAAACATTTTGTAATCTGAACGGGGCTTTAGTGAGATTCAAACTGGTATCTCTGGCATGAAAGGTTGGCACTCTAACAAAGGACCCCAGCTAATACCAACAGGTGCTTGTGCATCTGAAGGCCAGGGAGGTGAGATTTACAGTACTTGATAGCTCCTGCTACATTTCTGCCCTCAGACATCACCCTGTCAATCAATCTATGACCTGATAAGAATTATAAGAATGAATAACTTACATGTTGTACAATATCATCGTCCGAATAATGCTACATACCTCTTTGTTTACAAGTTCGTAGTTCACATGGTTGTTGTCATGTGATTTGCATTTGAATGGCTGAGGTGGGGATTAAAGTAAAAAAAATGAAGTCCAAAAGGAAAGACTGAACCTTGTCTTCGTTTAATACAGATTACTAAACAAGACAACATTTGTTTTCAAGTTTAGTTGCTTGTTTTAAAAGTAGCTTCATGTAGATATATTTATCATGTCTGTAAGGCAAGTATTTGGTAAGATTCCAGCTTAATTGTAATGCCCAGAGGGTTCATAACAATGAAGCTGCAGAAACCATCTCTCACATGCTCACACGGTTGTCCAGTGAAGCTGAGCAGGGATGCGCCCGGTCAGTACCTGGATGGGAAACCACATGGGAAAGCTAGGTTGCTGCCGTAAGTGGTGTTTGTAAGGCCAACAGGAGGCACTCAACCTGTGGTCTGTGTGGGTCCTAACGTTCCAGTATAGTGAAGGGGACTCTATACTGCTCAGTGAGCGCCGTCTTTCGAATGAGACGTTAAACCGAGGTCCTGACTCTCTGTGGTCGTTAAAAATCCCAGGATGTTCTTCGAAAAAGAGTAGGGGTTTAACCCCGGCATCCTGGCCAGAACTGCCCATTGGCCTCTGTTCATCATGGCCTCCTAACCATCCCCATATCATAATTGGCTTCATCACAGTCTCCTCTCCACCAATCAGCTGGTGTGTGGTGTGCGGTCTGGCGCATCCAGGTGGATGCTGCACACTGGTGGTGGATGAAGAGACCCCCCCCCCACCCCCCACCCCCCATTGTGTAAAGCGCTTTAGGTGTCTAGAAAAACAAAAGTCTGAGGTGAGCCTCCCCCTCCAGAGACTGGTCAGTTTATATTGAAGGTAGTGTTTCCATCATACTGACCATTGCATTTTTCCTGTTCAGAAGTGACTTGTTTAACGTATTTTATAGTCTTTGACATCACTCCCATTCAGTTTACAACACCAATTGAACCCCTTCAGTTCTACTCGCCCATTATAAGTGGGATTAAAGGGACTGGCTAACAAAGACACAATACTACAGAGTCAAGCGGAATGAGGTTTTGTTGCACAACTCCTGCAAGCAAACCTTACAGTCTACCTAAATTCTAAACGACTCTTCATTATTTTGTTTTATTTAAGGCTTCTCTTCCAACACAATTCTGTATGTCAACCTCAAAAAGTCTTTGTTCACATTTAAAGTTCATGATCATCTGTAAAGCAGCATGACCTTTTAGAGGGAGTCTTCATCGTTTGGTTTCAGCAGTATAGGTGTATTGATGTTTGTTCATTTTCAAGCTCAAATAGCAACGATCTATTGCAATGCTATTTTGTGCAATTTCAATGTCTCTTGGCATTATATCAAATTCTAGTGGTGTTTAGTCCAATATCTGTTTTAGTTAGGAAGAAATGCTTTAATAAAAAAGCTGTTTTACCAAATATAATACACAGTATAACCTTTTATATTCCATGGCCTGTTGAAATTCTTGATTCTGATTGGCTGGAGGGTGTGCATTAATTCCGTTGAAACACACAGGTAGTTCCAGTCAGTTTTGATCACATTTTAAACAGGATAAAAATTGGCGATTTTTATTTATGCATAAATTTGAAACATGAATTAATAAATTTTTTGCTTGTATGTAATTTCAATTCACAGCGTTAGACTTTTCTATTCATATCTTGCACACTAAAATCTTACTCTTACTGTTTGGGTGAAACAGTGATACTAACATACACACAAAGTGAAATATCATAAGATTTCAAATAGTTCCATTTTATACAGTTGTTCAGTTGTATAAATTGTGTGATAATAATAATATTAATAATCATACATGTCAGCTCTACTGCTAAAAAAACATCTTTGACTTTCAATTTGTTACCAAGAGGTCAGAATCTGAATATGAAAACTGGCTCCATTTAAGATTCTGGGGACCAAAGAAAGCACACTTGAAGAAAGAATAAAAGATTTTAGGAAAACCTCATTTGCAGAACGACAGAGTTGCAGAAATGCCTTTCTTTGAAAAAGGTACAAAGGAGATTGAGTAGGGGCACAGGACTCCCCAGGGGGAGGCATAAAGTCAGCTTCACATGTTAGAGTACTTCAAAGCGTGAGACGCTGAAATGGAAAATTTCAAGGGCTGTTTGCCTCTACAACATTTCATGCATAACAGTGGAAAAATACGTTCGTTTTAGAAAACTGTCATTAATATACATTTATTTAACAGTGGTAGAAAAATCACACCCTGGTAAAAACAAACCTGCACAAAGAATGCCAACAAGCATTAGTTTATATGTATTTATTCAGCTTTATTTTATAACATTTTTTATGACCTCTATAAGTGGAACAATGGCCATAAATTGAAAACAAACAGTGCAGCGAGTGTTTATAACACCAACTTTTTCCATTCTGTCTCTCTTGTCAAAGAGCTTGTACCTCCCACACAGCTGATATTTCATCTCTTTGTCTGATTTGAGTAAACGTCTAAAAAAAAGATATGGTTTGGGGTTTTGCCACAGTCTATACATACAGTAAGTGCAAACATCTTCAGTTATACACCAACAAAACAATGTTTTTTTCTTTGCAAGAGTTTGTTATTAGGTGTGGCATATCACTTTTTTTCATGCTAACTGGTATTTCACACTGGTTTTGTGGCTTCAATCACATGACTGTTGAACGGAGAACAGGAAGTGGTTGAGAACTGAAACCAGTGATGAATGTCAGCGCATTAACGCTTGTATAGGTCACAGCCTAATTGTTTTGCCTTCTAGACAAAAGTGGCATCACTGTCTTTCACCCAGAACACAAACAGGACATAGAGTATATAAGCAACAAGTTTGTTTAACTGGCTGTTTAGTTAATATACACCTCATTCAAAAGTTGTCAGTAAGAATTTTTTTAAACTCCTTTAATTAATATAAATATAATAAATCATAATGATTTCTGAAGACTAAAGTAATGCTGCTAAAATCCAGCTTTAAATCAATGGAATGAATTACATTTTAACCAGCACTCAATAAGAAACGTTAAATTTAATACTAATATATATTAAATTTTATCAAGCAAATGAAACATTATGGTGGGCAGAAGAGACTTCCTTAAAAAACAAATAATAAAAAAAATAATTCTACTGACCAAGGCACGGTGGGTAGCACGATCGCCTCACAGCAAGAAAGTTGCTGGTTCGAGCCTTGGCATTTCTGTGTGGAGTTTGCATGTCCTCCGGGTCCTCCAGTTTCCCCAAAAGACATGTGGTACAGGTGAATTGGGTAAGCTAAATTGGCCGTACTGTTTGAGTCTGAATGAGTGTGTATGGATGTTTCCCAGAGATGGGTTGCAGATGGAAGGGCATCCGTTGTGTAAAACATTTGCTGGATAAGTTGGTGGTTCATTCTGCTGGGGCGACCTCTGGTTAATAAAGGGACTAAGCCGACAAGAAAATGAAAGAATGATTGAATGACTGTACTGACCATACTTTTGACCGGCATATATGCAAAACTATCATCCCTTTTGACTACAGTAGATGTCATTATCGTTCCTAGGTGGTTGCTAGGGTGTTCTAGGTGGTTGCTATGGTGTTATGAATGGTTGCTAAGTTGTTATTAGGCAGTTGCTAGGGTGTTCAAGGTGGTTGCTAGAGTGTTGCTAGGTGGTTACTAAGGTGTTTCTGAGTGGTTGCTTAGGTGTTGCTAGGGGGTTGCTTGGGTGTTCAAGGTGGTTGATATGGTGTTGCTAGGCGTTTGCTAAGGCATGGCTAGGTGGTTACAAGGTTGTTGGTAAGGTGTTGCTAGGGTTTTCTGAGTGGTTGCTCTGCAGTTAAGGCATTGCTAGATGGTAGCTAAGGTGTTCTACATCGTTGCTAAGGTGTTCTGGGTGGTTGCTAACGCATGGCTAGGGTGTCTTGTGTGGTTGCCAAGACGGTGCTAGGCAGTTGCTAGGGTGTTGTAGGTGGTTACTTAGGTGTTGCTAGGCGGTTGCTAGGGTGTTCTTATTGGTTGCTCCGTGGTTGCTAACTTAAATTAGCATAGTTATAATTTGAATTAGCATGTTCTAGTATTAATTAGCACATTGCTAGCATGTTTCTAACATGAATTAGCACGTAAATAGCATTATTTTAGCATGAATTAGCATGTTGATTGCATGATTTATTCATAAATTAGCATGTTGTTAATATGATTCCAACATGAATTAGCATGTTCGTATCATGAATCTAGCATAAATTAGCATATAACTAGCATGATTCTGGCATGAATTAGCATGTTGTTAGCATGATTCTAGCATGAATTAGCATATAACTAGCATAATTTTGACATGAATTACCATGTTGATAGCATGATTCGTCCATAAATTAGCATGTTGTTAGCATGATTCTTGCATGAATTAGCATGTTCCTATCATGATTCTAGCATGAATTTGCATGTAAAGCATGATTCTAGCATGAATTAGTATGTTGTTAGTATAATTTCTAGCATGAATTAGCATTTTGTTAGCATGATTCTAGCCTAAATTATCATGTTGTTAACATGATTCCAGCATGAATTAGCATGTTACTAGCATAATTTTATAATGAATTAGCATGTTAACATGATTCTAGCATGAATTAGCATGTTTCTAGCATGAATTATCATATTGTTAACATGATTCTAGCATGAAGTAGCATGGAACTAGCATGATTCTAGCATGAATTAGCATGTTGTTAACATGATTCTAGTCTAAATTATCATTTAACTACAATGATTCCAGCATGAATTAGCATGCTGTTAGCAAGATTCCAGCATGAATTAGCATGTTACTAGCATAGTTTTATAATGAATTAGCATATTGTTAATATGATTCTAGCGTGAATTAGCATGTTACTAGCATGATTCTAGCATGAATTAACACGTTTTTAGAATTATTCTAGTATGAATTAGCATGTTACTAGCATGGCTCTGACATGAATAAGCATGTTACTAGCATGTTTCTAGCATGAGTTAGCATGTTGTTACCATGATAGCATGAAATAGCATGTTGTTGACATGATTCTAGCATGAATTAGCATGTTACTAGCATATTTATAACATGAATTAACATGTTGTTAGTTTCTAGCATGAATTGGCATGCTGTTACCATGATTCCAGCTTGAATTAGCATGTTTCTAGCATGAATTAGCATGCTACTATCATGATTCTAGCATGAATTTGGATGTAGCATGACTTTCACATGAATTAGCACGTTGTTAGCATGTTTCTAGCATGACTTACCATGTTAGCATGATTCTAGAATGAATTAACATGTTAGCATGATTTTAGCATGAATTAGCATGTTTCTAGCCTGAGTTAGCATGTGGTAGCACAATAAGCATATTGCATGTTGCTAGCATATTTCTAACAAGATTAGCATGTCAGTAGGACGTTAGAATTATTAACGTGCTTGAATAGCTAGTCACAGTCTATGGGACAGTTGCTAGGGTGTTGTAAGTGGTTGCTAGCGAGTGGTTTTAAGTTTAGAGGTCATCAGTGATTGGCTGCTGGCCAGACTGAGTTGAATGAGGCCAGACTCTACTCTGTAGGACAGTCTGATGCAGAGTTATGAGCTCACAAAGGTTGCTCGAATGACAGTCTTTTACAATAGAAGTCTATGGGACAGTTGCTAGGGTGCAAAAAGTGGTTGCTAGGGAGTGGCTAGGAATTGTAAAGGTCATCGGTGGTTGACTGCTGGCTAGACTGAGTTAAATGAGGCCATTCTTAAGTCTGTAGGACAGTCTGATGCAGAGTTATGAGCTCACAAAGTTTGACCTAATGTTAAGTCAATGGCACATTTGGGAATTCTCTGGGTCGTTTTTCGGAAAACCGTAAGCCGGATCAGTTAGAAAAGATATAGCAACCCGAGTAAGACCAGTTTGAAGGTGAGCTTGAAAGGCTCAGGACGAGAACTTAAAATTAGTCTCAGAAGACAGAAGAAGAAGTTGTTTATGTAGCATACAGTATGAGAATGGTGGTTTTCTTCAGCCTTCATAATGGTAAAGGCTAGATTGGATATGCGGCCAGCCGGAAGAGTGATATGCACATTAATATAACTGCATTTTTTATGACACTATAACAATAATTAATATTTTACAGTACTGTGACAGTTGGGTTTAGTGGTGGTAGGCGTTAAAAAATACAATTTACTGGGTAATTCAATAGATAACATAAATAATACTCGATACAGCTGCTGTTATTATGTTACTGTGACAGTTAGGTTTAGGGTTGGAGTGGGGTTAGACAATACAATACAATAAAATACAATAAATAGAAAATGTAATAAATAATATAAATAATTCTCATTAACTTCCGGTCGCAACCGTATCCCTTCTAGAAACAAGCCACCATAATTAGGCAGGTTAATATGAAATAAGACCAGCACCCCTCACAGGCAATATGAGGAAAATGAATATCTCATTTACAAAACATCTGATGTCTTTATTCACAAGGGCAGACAGACAACAGAAATATCCGTGATTGCTTTTTTCATATACACCAAAGTTAATACACTTGTGCTTAACACGCAGCAAAATTAAATTACAACGACATCAGTGGGAACCTCGATATTTACAAAGACAATTCAAGTAAAACATAGCAACAGCACTAATACGTGTTACCAGGGAGACAACACTTTTAAAAGAGAACACATATGAAAACATTCACAGCTCAAAGTATCTGATCAAGGTCAAACATAAGCGAAAGACCTGAAATGTCATGATTTTAAAAGAGAACATTTGAAGCGTGATAAGGCCATGACGATCTTTCCACTGAATGATTGTACTGTAAAAGTCAATAATTGGGGTGAGTTCAAGTATTTAAAGGTGAAGAAAGTGTAAACAATGCATTTTAACTTGTGCTTCAATCAATGACTACGGAAGTCCTAAGAGGCCTTGCATTAAAATATTTTTTCTCTCTTGTCGTGATCACAACTTTATTATCTCGTGATCTTGACGTAACAAAAAGTTGTTATGTCTTGATCACAACTTAATTTTTGTTTTTATTTATTTATTTATTAATTATTATTATTATTATCATTATTATTATTATTAATAATAATAATAATAATAATAATAATATCTGGCCAATGTCTGGCCAGGGAGAGAATAGCCTAGCTGCAGACGCGCATTCGTGTAACATGTTAAAGGCATTCAGAACAGCCATAATATTATGTGCGCAAACGCCTGTGATTAATGTACATTCATGATTATATTCATGTATATGATTATGTACCATTATTTACAATAATATTCCCTCAACTGTTACCATTTTAAAGCAACTCTGTATGGCGCAAAATAAGTTGCTGCATGTATGAGTTAAATTATGAAGAATGATGAAGATCCTGGTTTTGCTTTTTTATCCTTTCCGCAAGTTATTTACAATTACTTTAAAATTGCGCCATGTAGAGTTACTTTAAAATGGTAAGAGTTGAGGGAATATTATTGTAAATAATGGTATATAATCATATACATGAATCAAAAAATTTAACTTTTTGTTATGTCGAGATCACGAGAAAACGAGTTGTTATGTCGAGATCACGAGATAATTAAGTCGTTATCACAAAATAACAAGAGAATAAAAATATTTTAATGCATGGCCTCTTACCATCTCCGTAAATGACTTGAGTTTGTTGCAGAACATCTTTTGTTTTTTGACAGATAACAGGATACTTGTTTTGAATGTTTGCAAATCTGTTGCTGGTGTCGCACTAACGACACTCTTCACCTTTAAATTAAAATGATGACCCAATACAATCCCTCAAGCAGAACAAACAAATACTGGTATATTACTATGATAAAGAAAATAATAATCTCCACAAATCCATTAAAATGTCATAAGCCTCACTTTATGATTCACACAGAATTGTATCTCTACGTGTATAAATCCATCAGATCAGGCAGAGTGAACACACTCTTTAGTGGTTTGCATTATCACCATATAATTATAGCCGTACAGTATAAATCAATTTACACAATATCCGAATTAAATTATATAGTACAAGGGATGAAGTTATTGACAGACAGCTCCTAAATCTTACCATCAGGCTTTACATTTAAAAAAGAAGTCATTTGTGAGATATAAAGTTGAAAGATATATTACAAAATACCTTAAGCTTGCATATTTGAGTCCACAACTATGCAGAAGCCTCGGTTTGTATAAAACTCAATGTGCAACGAATTCTTCATCGTAGAGATCCTGTAACAAACACATAAAAGCAATGCAAATTCTATGTACATCAAGAGTCCACCACAGCTTGGCATCATACAAACGTGCAAGGCGTGCAGGCAAACGGGCAGACATCATACTGAAGTCCTGGGTTTTCTGATCACTAACTGAACCGGACCCTCAGAGACGCTTTTAATGATGTTCCAGGCATCATAGTGCATAAGACCCTGCAAAGACCTGCCGTTGATAGCTAGAAGCTCATCTCCGACATCAACGACCCGGGACTGTTCAGCTGCTCCTCCTGAAAGGTGACAGAAAAAAAACACAGTGTGAGTTTTCCTTTATTTCTCTTGTATATCAGGCTAAGATTTCTCTACACACAGGTTGGTTGCACTGTGTGTCTCCACCTAGTGGGATGTTGAAGTCTTGCACTCACCACGGAAAATGCGTTTGATGTAGAGAGGTCGATCTCCATGAGCAGATGCTTTGCCTCCATCTAGACTGAACCCCAGACCAGCTGTAGTCTTCTGTAACTCCACACTCAAAGCTCCGTCTGGCCCCACTTCCACACCTACAGACAGACAAATATTGAAAGGTAGTAAAAGGAAGTAGTAGTGTTATTTATGCGCATTGCCATATCAGCCTAATTTACTATAAGAAGGCCGATAAATATATTTGACAACAAAATAACATAAATAGAAGGCACCAAAAACAAACATTTTCCCAAAAAAAATACTTCAAAAAAAGATATTACATATTTAATACATATTAAAATGTATGATCTATGTGTATAATGTAATACAGTTTTATAAAATTAGAAAATATGAAGTCCAAAAACTTACAAGTGAAGTACTGACATTTTATTAAAAAGAAGAGAGAGAGAATCTTAGAGTGATTTCCAGCAGTGTACACCATGAGCTATGGGACAGCATGTTTTTCTATCTACATGTACTTGGGCTACCTTCCTTACCAAACACTAACATACTAGACTATGGCCCAATCCCAAATCTACCCCTTAGCCCTTCCCCTTACCCCTACCCTTTGTTTAGCATGTTCACATGAAGGGGTAGGCCTGTCACGATATCTATTTTTTGTTGTACGATATATTGCACCAAAATATATCGCGATAAACGATATTATTGTCATTTTAAGCTGCTCATTATATAATGCCAGAATGACAATATCATATCATCATAATGCAAATACACACTTCCTAAGAACGCATCATATTTTATTCTAAAGAATATTTAATTTATAGTCATTTTAACAATTTAATAACTAGGCATTGGAATCAGAACATAAAAACGCATATCCAAAACAAATAATAAATGTTAACAAAAAAATGCAAAGGTAAAAAGTAACAGAGGTTGCAATATCTACTACCAGATCTATTTTCAGTTGTCAGGCACCAACATTAAAATATACTTTAATCATTTATGGTAAATACTATAGTGTTTTTTTTTTGTTTGTTTGTTTTAAAACATTCTGACACTAACACCTCAGATAGAGATAGGGAGGTTGTGCAATCAGCTAAAATGTTACAAGAATTGTTTTTTTTACAAATGGGCGATATATATTGCATCACCTCAAATCATTGAGGTCATGTCCATGTATTGTGCGATAAGTCGATATATTGATTATTGTGACAGGCATATGAAGGGGTAGGGCTAGTTTAAAGGTGTAAGGCAGGGGTGTCCAAACTTTTTGCAAAGAGGGCCAAATTTGATGAAGTGAAGATGCCCGGGGGCCAATAGTTCCTTCTGACATTTTTTTCACCACAAAAGTTTCATGAAAATACACACTGTTATAAAGCTATTTTCATTGTCACAATTACCTTTATTTTTCAAATGGCAATATAACCAAATATAAGCCACTCAGGCATGAACAACTCTAAACACACAATTTTGCCTTTCTTTCATATCTGGAGAGTCAGATAAAATTGAACAAACTGTATAGAATACCTTACATTTCTATGAGTTTAATATCTATCTTTGCCTCATGAACATTTTAAACAGGAGTTATAAGCAATGCAAAGTGGTCTGTTATCATTAAAGTAAAAAAAAAAGTGAATTTTGCTCTTGCCTTCTAAAAGGTCTTTCAGGAAGCCAAAGTTTGCATAACAACTACAGGAAGATTATATATGGCGGCAAATCAATGCCAAAATTAATCGAGCGCAGCTGTGATGTTTAAACAGAAAGTGAATCGCGAGCAAATTACAGTCTTAAGCGCGAGATCTTCACACGCGCGCTGAACTGATCAGTTCTCTCCGCTCGCTCGCTGGCTCTTCTCTGCTTGCGCCAAACTGTTTCGATTTTTGTCTTGGGGCGGGCCTTGGTTTACTTGTTATCTCTAATGCTATTGGTTACTCTCCCTTGGTTTATTTATTCTAACAGAGCTAGCGAGCCATAAATAACACATTATGAGATGGAATCTGCGGGCCGTATGAAATCTGACAACGGGCCGTGATTGGCCCGCGGGCCGGACTTTGGACATGCCTGGTGTAAGGCTAAGGGGAAGGGCTAAAAACCCCTCAAAAAGGAGATTTTTCAGGACCACACTCGAAACCAAGGGGTAAGAAAATTTAACAGAATACACCAGCTACAACAGCACACGGAAGTCAGGAGATGCACAAATTGGTATTTTTTGGCATTATTACGAATTTTTACAACAAACAAGCATATGTTTTAATACATTCATAACCGCGCTTGTGTTTTACCATCACGGTAAAAAAAAAAAGCTAAAATAAAAAATGCTAAATTTCGCTATCTATAATCCAAAATAATAAGTCCTGTATAGTAGTCCCACAACATTCTGACACTTGATGACACTCAAATACCCTGTCAGAAAAGACTAGTGGCTGGGAATGAGCTTTTTACAGTGTCTGCTATAATGTTAATGTTGTTTACGTGTGTTTACATAGATGATTATGGCCACTGTGTAAATGCGCAGTACAGTAACGACCTTATTGCCACATTAGATTGCTATGATAACATGATATATGCCTTCAGTGATTTCCTAAAGATAAATACCACAAAATGACGCAACTGCAATAATTACAGCAGTCGCGATCGTCTGATCTCATATGAAGCGAGAGATGCGATGACGTGCGCAGGTGCTGTAGTGCTGTCCCATTTCTTAGGGGTAAATTTTGATGCCCTTCCCCTTCACACTTTGTTTTAAGGGCCAAGGGGAAGGGGTAGGGGTACAAAAACAGAACTGGGATTGGGCCTATGTGTGTCGGGGCTACCTCGCCAAATAGCTTAACACTAGAGTACTAGCTTATTTGTAAGCTATGGCTACTTTGTCTAGTTAACTAGAGTTAAGCTAATTGGCAATGTGAGACTGGGCTACCTTGCTGACTGGATTAGCACTAAAGCTGCACACTACGTGTCCTTGTTACAAAAATATCCTTGTTACAAACATAATACACAATTGTTGCAGGCTGGGAGAAAAATAAACTCAGCAACCACATGAGCAAGCATAAGTAAAAGCTTTGATTAAATATGGTCATATTCTTGTAGGTAACATTATGAACAGTTTTAACATGAACACTCTTTGGCATCCACAAAATGTAACACCAACATATAAATAGACCTGAGGGAAAAAAAAAATACTAAATGAACAGTGCAATTAGGAGCCTAAATGTTTATAGTCAGGGGCGGACTGGGACAAAAACTCAGCCCTGGCACTAAAGCCACACCAGCCAACATTACACTAATAGTAGTAGCGTGAATGGTGTGAAAATTCATTCATTTTCTTGTCGGCTTAGTCCCTTTATTAATCCGGGGTCGCCACAGCGGAATCAACCACCAACTTATCTAGCATATTTTTTACGCAGCGGATGCCCTTCCAGCCGCAACCCATCTCTGGGAAACATCCATACACACACACATTCACAGTCATACACTACGGACAATTTAGCCTACCCAATTCAACTATACCACATGTCTTTGGACTTGTGGGGGAAACCGGAGCACCCGGAGGAAACCCACGCAACCACGGGGAGAACATGCAAACTCCACACAGAAATGCCAACTGACCCAGCCAGGGCTCGAACCAGCGACCTTCTTGCTGTGAGGCGAACATGCTACTCACTACGCCACCGTGGCGTCCTGGTGTAAAAATTACTTAGTATATTTTAGTGTAATGAATTAGAAGTATATTTTCTGTTTTCTTCTTCGCTCCTCTACTGTCCTCTGATTCAGCAGCCGAATTTAAACCTTTCGAGAATATTTCAGTTAATTTTATGCATTTAGTGTCTGATTTTAAAGGCCTTTTTTTTTGCTTTCTCTGAGCTTTTCGGCACCGCCTTTCCTTTTTTACGGTTCATCTCTGACAACTAGCTTGTGTTGCACTTACTGTTTGTTTGACATTCTTGCCAGATTTTGATTACGTTCGCGTAACCTCTGATTGGGTCAGCCCATCTCAAAACCAGCTGACCGTCTCCGATTAGGCCAAATGTTTAACATTTATTATTATTATTATTATTATTATTATTATTATTATTATTATTATTATTATTATTATTATTATTACTATCATCATCATCATTATCATCATAATATTCACATCTTGCAAGAGATAAAAGCTGCCTGCATGTAAAAACAGTATATATTTAAAAAAAAAAAAACACACATTTAAAAATGGTCCGGCCCTTCTGGCATTTGCCAGAACTGCCAGATGGCCAATCCGCCCGTTTATAGTGACTCATTAAAAGGAACTAAGACGGGTGAAATGGAGATGGTTTTTACTTTATAAAACACACAATGCTCCACCACCACTGCGCCGCAGAAACATAGAAACAGAGCAAACCACCACTCAGATGTTGTCCCGCTCTCAACAGCATGATGGATGAGGAAGCGTTTTATGTTTCCACAATCTAAAATACAGACCACACCCGATCCACTCATGTCACACAACACCGACAAATATTGTAACAACAGCATGCATTCAAAAGACAATGATTAATAACGCCTGATGCACTGTGCGACTGAACTTAGCCAAACACATTAGCATAGCTAATGAAAACACTGCCCTTGAAATGGCCGGATGAGTCAAATGTTTCAGCAGCCAAGTATGACATCAATATATCCTTTCAATCACAAAGTTAAACCGTTGCTTCTGAACACGGTTTTAGAAACACTGCTGCTTACTGTGTTTAAATACATCAATGTTGTACACAGAACTGAAATGTATGAATTCTTTCTTAAAAACATAAGTAGACCAACAGCACATGAATAAAGGTGAAAGATTATCACTTATCTTATTAATGTTGTTTTCGCATGATACAATATATCTGAAAATGCACTGAGGCAAAAGCGAGCGATCACCAGCACCATGTAGTTGGAAGCAGGTTAAATAGGATTTATCAGCCTACATGCCCAATATATGTTCATGACAGAGCTTTGTATTTATTAAAAAAAACAGACTATTTGCCTGATGACAGCTTCATCTTCTCCATGAGAGGGACTCACTTGTTTTGTGCCCTCTGATGTTTTCACTATGGCCTGGAGAAGAGCAGACTGCAGTCTGAAGAGGAAGCTCTTGTCTAGGTGATGTTGGTTCGGCGTTTTTGTCTTTTTGGATGACCACTAATGCCTGTTTCGGCAGTCTGGTCTGATGAAGGCAGGATAGTGCTTCTCCGTGTGTGATCCCACTCAGGCTGGTCCCGTTTATTGACAGAACCCTGTCACCCCTGTGAATGGTGCCTTCCACTCCTGCTACCCCTCGAGTGAATACACGATGGACCTGACATAAAAGAAAGGTTGAATTTCAGACTAATTTAGTTTGGAAGGTAACAACGTATAATACTTCATCTTAGTTGACTCTTTTATGTACCACTAGGGGGTGACAATGTAGTATTTAAAAATCTATTGAATATGGCTAAATTTGAATATTCATTCATTTATTACTTTTCCTTCGGCTTAGTCCCTTTATCAGTGGTCGCCACAGCGGAATGAACCGCCAACTGATTCAGCATTGTTTTTTTGCAGCGGATGCACTTCAAGGTACTGAAAAACACACTCTTGCACTCACAAAAACTAGGGCCAAATTAGTTTATTCAATTCACCTATAGCGCATGTATTTGGACTGTGGGGGAAACCGGAGCACCCGGAGGAAACCCACACAAACATGGGGAGAACATGTAAATTCCACACTGAAATGCCAACTGGCCCAGCCGGATCTTAAACCAGCAACCTTCTTGCTTGTGTGGCGACAGTGCTAACCAATGAGCCACTGTGCCACATGAATTTCAATATGTGCAATTTTAAACATGCAAAAGGGTTAAACATAGCTTTAAACTCGTGCACTCATAAAAAAAATCACATTCAGGTCAGATACACTCAGGACCTTTAGGACAAAAATGTCCTGAGTGAATTAAATTGTGTTTTAAAAATAAAGAATTTTGGCACATTTTATTCAGGTTTGGAATGTGGCAACATGTCTCCCCTACTGGCTGCCTTTGAACACTTGAATTAATATTACATACTAATTACTATGTAGAGAGAGAAAATTGTATGTGTGAATCTTTTTGAACAATAATAACTCATCAAAACGAATGCTGTTTCTGATCAATTATCCAAGATTGCAATAATAAAAAAAGGATGTAAATAAATTGGAAATAAACAATATATATTACAATATGACACTTTCCTAGTTTTTATACTGACATGTTTGCCCCCTTGTGTCTTTGAAAATATACAAGCATTAAACCGAAGAGCTTACTGTAATAGATTTCTGCTCCAGATCTACTCCTCCAGCAATGCTGAAACCCAGTCCAGCTCCTTGCTCTTTCTTTAAGATCACAAAGTAAACGTCATCTTTAACCTAGATATAAAGATTCATGGAAGACTGGTTAACCTTTTAGAAAAAAAAATATATATATAGGCTTCGAAGCTATAAATAGGGCCCAGGAAAAACAGTTAATCTTGTGTTTAAATACACTGATAAAAAGTGGCAAAGTAACATTTTTTAAATCTTTATAAATATGTAAAAGTCAAAACACAAGCATTTCTGTAATCCCTTCTGCTAACTCTGAAGTCTTATCTTCCCTTATCTTCACACACACAAAAAAAAAAACATCTGAAGGCCAGATGGTCTTTATACCTAAAATATTAGCTTTCAAAATAGACATGAAAGCAATTTAATATTTAAACAAATCATTCTGAATACATTTTTGGGAACATGAACAACACAGTGAAGCCTAAGACCTGATAAATTACCTCAGAAGTAGCGTTTGCTTCCTGGATGAGACTTGTCACATCCACTTTGGTTGTGAGGGAATACAGAACCTCATTAACTTTGTTTTGGTCCAAAGAAGAACATTCAAGGTCTTTCAAACTGTTGTAGGAGACAAACAACGCCAGATATCAGTTTAATACTACTTTTCTCCTTTTCTCCAGGAATGTATTAAAATGTTTTCAGCTAATGGTTGTTGAAAATGCCTGGATTTCATCAAGCAGAAACCATTTACTTTGTCATAAAACACAGCTCTGGAATAATTACTATGGCATGTGCTGAAATACATAACCCAAACACTATTTAAATCACCAATAAAAGTATCAGAGTCGATGCTAGTACCATCGTAACCAGTCTACAATCAACATTACACAGATTCTTTTATTGTAAATTATAAACAGGTCATTCCTCTGTTGACGTGAGTTTTGCTAAGAAAGACACATTCTTGAAGCAACGTCTTTTGTTGATTCTGTAACAACATTCCTTGTCCGAAGATTTTGTCTTGATCACAACCCATAAACATAACCCTAAATAATTAACCTTAAATCAGAGGGAGGGTGAACTGAAGGTGAATAAGAGTGGTGTACCCTATTTCTTGCCTAAACTTAAAGGATTAGTTCACACAAAAAAATATTTTGGGTCACACTTTATTTTGATGGTCCGTTTGTTGAATTTAAGTTACATTGCAACTAATTCTCATTAGATTATAAGTAGACTGTTAGGTTGGGGTTAGAGGTTAGGGTTAAGTTGACATGTACTTGCAAAGTTTCTTATAGTCAGTTAAATGTCTGTTAAATGTCAGTATCAACATATATTAAGTAGACACTCAAATGGACCATCGAAATAAAGTGTTATCATATTTTGTTGTTGTTGTTGTAATCCCATAAGATATTAGTTCATCTTTGGAACACAAAATAAAATATTTTAGTTCAAATCAAATCAGAGATCTCTCTCATTCAAAGTTCAACTGTTGTATTGCCAGTCTAAAGGCTCGTACACACCGGGACGCTTTTCGTTTGCGTTTATCGTCAGCGTTTTACGAGACGTTACATTCAAACCCAATAGATTTTCACTGGCGTCAAGAGTATGCAAAAGAGTATGCAAAATCACTCCTTGAGTTAGATGGTGCTTAATGAAAACAGAAAAAAATTAAACTCACCCTCGATTCCTAATCTTCCGCAATTCCTCTCCACAACATTTCCCTTTAGTCAACATTTTTGAGGTCGATGTCTCGTTTATCATCCAGCACTTTTCGTTCAGATACCAGTGCAATAAGCAGCTCCACGTTCATATCGCCTCTGGGCATCTTCTTCAATGTGCGCTTGTATTGACAGTTTTGCGATTAAGCGCCTCCAAGGGGTGTTTACTGTAACTGCAGCAGCTCAGTACACGTGAAACAAAAGTGCCAATCTGATTGGTGGAGAAGGTTTTGACGCGGTGCATCAAAACAAAAAACAAAAAGCAAAAAACGAGCATGAGGCGTTTTTTTTTTTTAAATGATGCTTTTGCGCCAGCCGTTTTGCGCATTGATGTGCACGATCACATTGGCGCCCTTTATTTAGTCACGAGGCGTCAAAGTTCCACCGAAAACGCGAGCAAAAAACGTCTAGGTGTGCACGGGCCTTAAGTGAGCAACCTGACCTAATGCAGTAGACATTGGCAAATAGTTGTTTTTACAGGTTTTTTTTTTTTACACACAAATGTGTTCTCTGAGCCTCATCTGTTTACAGTTGAACCACTCAAGTCACATGGAATGTTTTAACAATGGTTTCTTTTCTGGACTTCTCTGGACCATTGCTGTCTATGGAGGATGAGGAAGCTCTCAGATTTCATTTAAAATATTTCCGTTTGTGTTATAAAGATGAACAAGGGTCTCATGGGATTGATGCATGATGGTGAGAAATGAATTAAAGAATTTAAATCTTTGGGTGAACTAACCTTTTAACATGAACTGCAAAAAAAAAATTATGAAAACTGGTTGATTGGTTGATTAGAATGCTGTTGCAGGACCAACAAGAATATGTTTTACTTGGTGAAATCACGTTAAGCTCTTTACTCACCTTATAGACCAGCATGAGAGCCCTGTGGCCTGGATTTCATGTTGTTCCCCGTTGCTGGTTGATCCAAGCGCCCCGAGATCTACACTGCTCACCCTGGTCACCACAGTGCACTGTGATGCTGGGTCTACGGACCTGCGAGGGTGGATTTCCAACTCTGTCTTAAAGACCACATTTCCAGGGTCACTGGTAAAATCCTCAGTACACAGCTTGTCCAGTTCAGGCATGCTCAGTGCTTTTATCTCTCTTAATTTGGAGCGTGACAGACCTCCATGGGCACGGGCATTGCGGGAGCGCAGTACTGGAGGTGTGTGTATGGTGGGCTGGTTCTGAGAAGTCTCATTTTTCATCTCCTTCTCTGTAGTTTGATTTGATGGAGTTGATTCACAGTTGGTGGCAGTTGAACTGGTGGACCAATTCTGCAGCGAAGGAGTTGAGCTCAAATTATCCACACAAGAGCTGAAACTCCTCCTCAAAGAACGGCTGTCCATAGACTGACTGCTAACAGATCCGGCATACCCAGACAGTCTGCGATTTAAAGTTGGCTTAGAGTTAACAGCATAAAATGGTATGTCTATACACCTTATGACAGATCGATCAAAACTGGCCAGATTCTCAAAAGACTGAATTCTTTGACGAACTGAGAAGGGGTTTGGGTCTAGAGACCCACCAATATCTGTAGAGCAGCTCCGGCGGTCTAGTCCCCTTAAATACAGCTTGGATTTGCTTGTTTTGAGATTAGAAGCAGCATCTTTATTATTTGAGTTCCTAAGGAGAATTTCTCCCTGGCCATTGCAATATTCCTTTTCAGCAGTTTCATTTGCTTTATTATCCCCATTGTGCTGGGCAGAACTAGATGAAGAGTTGATTGATTCTAATGGGATTGTGTGACTTCCTAAAGAGGAGTCTGAATTTGATTCCTTCCACTTGATGGAATCAACTGTCAGTGAAGCTAAGCTTAAATGACTTGCATTCACCACTTCCTTGCGAGCCAGCACAGGTGTAGATGACGAAGACGATGAAAGTCGTACTTCGATGAAAGTTCTCTGAGTGTTGACAACAGTGACTTCTGGTTTTGAAACCTGCTCCTTTAGATCCACTGCATCTTCTTTCTTTGAAGGCTTCAGTTCTTCTTTGGAAGTGTTGGTGGGATTTACCTTAAAAGTACTGGAGACTGTTGACTGACTTTGGTCAGTTTTACAACAAGAAACCCTGATTTTCTCGGAAGATCTGTTAGATTTAGGGCTACCAGTTGGTGTGGTTCTTTTAGAGTGGAGTTTAGGAGACTGACTTGGGGAGATGAGAGATTTTCTCTGTACTGGACTCTCTGCCCTGGGCGATCTAGAGACTGGCTGTTCGTGGTCCTTGCATTTACTTTTAATACTTAGACCCTTGAGCTTAGAGGATGTGTTTGACTTTTTATCATCCACTTTGAGTCTACCTCGCAGCAAGGGTGAGACAGGGGTGTCATTAGAGGATTTAGTTCCAGAAGATCTGACCGATGTAGCAGATTTACTCTGGTTCTGAGAAAACGGGGATTTTAAGTCCAAGGTGGAAAGAACTTTTTCTTTCTCTTTGTCTTTTGAAGCAAGTGCCAACCCACTACTTTTGCCATTGGCATAATTTGATGCATTGGGCTCTGATACAGTCAATTTCAGTGGTACTTGCCCAGTGTTGGGTTTCTCTGCAGATAGAGATGCATCAGAGAGCATCCTAGCTGTCCTCTCTTGACTTCTTGGTGTGATGTGGCAGTTGTTTTGAGAAACAGGGGTGCCTGTTGGTGCTTGACAGATTTGAAAAGATTTTGAAATAGTTTCCCGTTTTTCATCATCACTGCAGATTGACTGTGTTATTTTAGACACACACACTGCCTCCTGCTGTGTGGGAGCATGCCCACTTTTCCCATTTAAATTATTTTTGGCTGAAACTTCATGATAAAGGGGATCTTGTGACTTAGAGCATGAATGATTGTTCTTTTGTGGATCTCTGTCTTGTGCAGATACGGAGGAAGGCTTATGGAGATCTGTACTAGTCAACAAATTTGCCACTGGCTGATCAACAGATTGCCTACTGGCAATGCCAGTTCCATCTGGCAGAGAACTTCCCTCTGATTGGCTGAATACTGACTGACTGACAGTGCTGAAGCAAAGCTCAACTTCTTCTTCATCTGTGTCAGTGTCACGAGGACCCTCACTATGACCTTGAGACATTTCTATTTTTACAGCGCTGTCTGTGGAGTCACTCTCAGAGTCACTATCCACCATACTGTACATACTGGGTTTATCTCCATCACCTTTCTGTAATGGGACAATGTTCTCTCCCAGATTGCTAAAGTTCCTTGAGTAACTATTTAAAAAGGTCTTTCCCATAGGAAAATGGCAAGTGCTGCTTCCCGCATCTAATGCAGAAAAATCCAGAGGGTTTGTTTGTGATGGGGCTCCAGTCCCTCGGTCATCTTCTTTACTGTGCTCTTCTGCACTTTGGTCTTTCAATATGCTTTCTGCTGAGTTCAGTTCACTTACGACATCATCAATATTAGTGACAGGCATGCTGTGTATTGTTAATGCCTGTTTTTCATTCGCATTTTCTGATAAAGGGATTTGAGTTTTGTCTGTATGATTCCTTTCTTCTGATGAAGGTCTAGGTGCCTCCAGTTTAGAGGAGCTCTCACAGCCAGAGGACATAATCAGGCTAGAAAGTCGATCTACAGCTGTGAATGTGAACAAAAATACAACATGGTTGCACATTATAAAAATATTTTTTAATTATTCAACACAGTTCAACATATATGGTCACTTTATTAGGTACACCTGTCCAACTGCTTGTTAATGGAAGTTTCGAATCAGCCAATCATGTAGCAGCAACTAAATGCATTTAGGCATGTAGACATGGTCAAAATGATTTGCTGCAGTTCATCCAAGTATCAGATTGTGGAAGAAAGGGGATTTAAGTGACTTTGAACGTGGAATGGTTGATGGTTCCAGACGGGCTGGTCTGAGTATTTCAGAAACTGCTGATCTACTGGGGTTTTCACACACAACCATCTCTAGGGTTTACAGAGAATGGTCCAAAAATATCCAGTGAGCGGCAGTTCTGTGAGCACAAATGCCTTGTTGATGCCAGAGGTCAGAGGAGAATAGTCAGACTGGTTCGAGTTGACAGAAAGGCAACTATACTGTAACTCATTACAACAGAGGTATGCAGAAGAGCATTTCTGAACGCACAACATGTCGAACCTTAAGGCGGATGGGCTACAGCAGCAGAGGACAAACAGCCACTCCTGTCAGCTAAGAACAGGAACCTGATTCTACAAATCGCACTAGCTCACCAAAATTGAACAACAGAAGACTGGAAAAACATTGCCTTGTCTGATGTGTCTCGATTTCTGCTGCGACATTTGGATGGTAGGGTCAAAATTTGGCGTCAACAACATAAAAACATGGATCCATCCTGCCTTGTATCAACAGTTCAGGCTGCTTGTAATGGTGTGGGGGATATTTTCTTGGCACACTTTAGGCCCATTAGTACCAATTGAGCATTGTATCAACATCACAGCCCATCTGAGTATTGTTGCTGACCATGTCCATCCCTTTATGACCACAGTGTACCCCTATTCTGATGGCTACTTCCAGCAGGATAAAACACCATGTAATAAATAATCTCAGACTGGTTTCTTAAACATGACAAAGACTTCACAGTACTCAAATGGCCTCCACAGTCACCAGATCTCAATCCAATAAAGCACCTTTGGGATGTGGTGAAACAGGAGATTCGCATCATGGATGTGCAGCAACTGTGTGATGCTATCATGCCAATATGGACCAAAATCTCTGAGAAATATTTCCAGTACATTGTTGAATCTATGCCATGAAGGATTAAAGCAGTTCTGAAGGCAAAAGGCGGTCCAACCCGGTACTAGTAAGGTGTACCTAATAAAGTGACCAGTGAATGTATATGCCAATTTGAACTTTATATCAATTACAGGTAATTAAACAACAAAAGAGTTCTGCTGAACATGATGAATTTTATGACCATACAAGTGCACCACTGTGGTCTGCTAGACAAGTGGCCTGTTTTATAAATCAACATTCCACTGGAAAAATATTCAGACTGAGCAAAATATTCCATTCTCATTCCAGTATGTGTGACAAATTATGCTAAAAAAACACAGCCATCCACCTGCAGTCCATTCCATTGTCTGATATTTCACACATTCAAAAATACTGTTCTGATTTTGTTGTTATCAAGTCTTGTTTGAATCCAGAATGGCATTATTAAACACAGCTACAACATTTAAACCACAGCTAAAAGTCCCAGTTTAAGGGATTGGTGAGACACAAAGGCAATTCAAACGGAACGAATTGTTGCATTGTTAGAGATAATGCAAATTACATCCTAGTTGCATGTTTTCAGTGGCATTATTCCATTTTACATAAAGCAGACATCTTTGAATATTGCATTCACAATTAAACTGAAAAGTGCAGTATATATACAAATCACCATGAACATGTCATGCATTGGCAGAGCATTTCACTGTAAGTAACTGAAATATTGTTAATACAAAAGTAAGAAGTAGGAGTGTGTGTTGCTCATGTACATAAATGTACATAAAGATTTGATCTACCATATACGATGAACATGAAAGATCACATATAAAGGTGACGGCAGGAAGACAGACAAAGACAGACACAACAAATAAATGAACAAACTACTGTATATAAAAGTGGTTTATTGAGGCTATTGCTCTGCATGATGAAATCCACCAATACCAAATACCATCTACTGATAGCCGATACCATCAACTGATAGGTCATTATTTGAACAAAAGGACCATTTATGGATGTATTTTTTCTTTCAATTTACATGTCAGAGCAATAACACCAAATCTAGATTCTAGTTGACTAAAGGCCTCTAGGAAGCATTAGCGTTGTTACTCTACACATCTATAGCGGCTACGGTAGTAAAGTAATCAATAGTCACCATTGACAAATAGCCAGCAGCGTGCAGTTCCCTTTGAGCTGGTGAAGGGTACTGCCAGAAAGGGGAAGTCTGTAGTACTCCTATCTCTTTAAGGCAGCATGGGAAAAGACAGACTTATCTCTTTATTGCAGTGGCAACTTTACCTGTGCTAACAGTCTCTTGTGAAAGATATAAAAGGCCTGTTTATCCCACTAAATTGTGTTGAACTGTTGATAAAATTTAGGAAAAGCTCTGAATCTGCTGGAGAACCACAGTTTGCAGCAAGGGTGGAGGGGATGTGGACAAATCTTTATAAAGCCATCTAGTGCGGTATGCTACTATAGACAGCACAGCACTACAACTGATCATTGCATATTCACATGTTGATATTGTTAAGTAGCTTGAGAGTGTAGCACACGAGGGATGTTTGATTGGATTAGGGAAAATAGTTTCTGAGGATACAATATTATGTTTTAAAGAACGGTTCCGAATGATTTTTCAACCCCCTTAGGAAGACAACGATGCAGAAGTACCACAAAAGCACCACAAAAGCTGTCCAAATGACCAGTCCACAATTAGAGATTATTTCTTTACGAGGAAGGTCATATTGAACCAGTTTTATGATTCTGTTTGTGTTTTATGGCAGTGAATGTGTGTTCTTTTTTTGTAAATGCATGGAAAAGAGTGAATGAAAAAATGTCCTTGCCTGTATCTATCAAATAAAGGAAATACTTTTGATTTGGGACAACGTGTGGTAAGTGAATAATGAGTTTTCATTTCTACTATCCTCTGGATGGGATCATCCTTCTTTTGAAACATTAAAATGAGAAAACTTCACGACCAAAGCTATTATCAAATCAATTCCAAGAAGAGTAACTGAAACGTTGGCTGCTACTCACCTGAGACGGGTTTCTTAATCTCTAAGGTCAATGTGATTGGCAGGTTGTGCATGAGGTCACAGATCTCCTGATAGGAGGATGTGCACACAGGGGTGTCACCAATTGTTACAATCTCGTCGCCAATGCTCATCTTCCCTGAGGCTTCCTGATAACCAGATAGGAAGAAAATTGGTGAGATATATTTCTCAGATTTATTTCAGATATATCTCATCTATGCCTTCAAGCAAAGCTGGGTGTATTTGGATAACTGCAGCAGCAGCATGGACGGGAATTGCAAAGAATTGCAGTTAACAAGTATGGTACTATAAAATTTCCATTAACAACTGTTTTAGAGTTTATAAGAAATTAATACTTAAATGAAATACTACCCCAACTCCTTGTAAATTCTTGCATTGAGCAAGTGTTTGGGAATGAACAGAAGCAAACAGTCTAACAAAACAAATACTATAGATATAGCTTGCAAATTATCTGTTAATCCAAATATCAGTCATACAACCTCCAATAGGATTTTCCCCATTGAATGAATACTTTAAAATTGCATTTCTAAATGATGAAATGATCACAATTCTTAAGTTTATAATTCTTGTAAAAGGTCTAAGAGAGAAATAAAACAATGTTTCTGTTCAGAGGTGGTGTAAATGCAATCTAAACATTGGCCTCAACTGTAATTCAAAAATAGCAAGGCTACTACAAAATTTGGTCCAATTTTATTGTATTATTATTTAATAAAATAAAATTGACAAAAATCTTAATGTGCACTGTCATACAAACAACCAGAAAAAAACTATACTGCAGTCTCACAGTTGTGAAATGCTTTTTGATTACATGATTTGTTTTTGTCAATCATGAGTGAACAACGCAATAGATACATAAGTGCTGAAGGGCAGATGTCCTGCAGAATTTGGCTCCAACGTGCCTCAACACACCTGTCTGGAAGTTTCTAGTATGCCCAGAAAGAGCTTGGTTAGCTGGTTCAGGTTTGACTAATTGGGGTAAGAGCTAAACTCTGCAGGACATCTGTTCTCCAGGACTGAGTTTGGGAACCCCTTGTCTAAAACCTTTGAGTTTGTCCACTTTCAACCACTTCCAGAGGTAGTGGAAAACGAATTCATCTAGACTGCTATTGCAGTGCCAACCATTCCGTTATTGAATGTATTCAAACAGCTAGAATAGTGCCTCCACTAACTGACCTCAATCTTTAAAATTACTGGACAAGTTGAAGTGTATAAGTCAGATGCAATTAAAAATCCCTGCTCTAGTTGTGATCCTATCAACCAAAATGCATCTTAAAGGATTAGTTCACCCCAAAATACACTGTTTTATTGGCACACAAAGGTGTTTTAGAGATTTGAAGTCACACGGAATGTTATGTTTTTGGCTCCTTTTCGAGACCATTGCTGTCTATGGAAGATGAGGGAATTCTCAGATTTCATCTAAAATATCTTCATTTGTTTTCTAAAGATAAATGAAGGTCTCAGGGATTTGGAATGAAATGAGGGCGAGTAATTAATGAACTAATCTGTAAGCACCATGTGTAAACAGGGCACTGGATACAGCCTCAGTTGTTAATAAATCAAATCCCAACCCAAATTCCAACCTACCCTTTCAGCTACACCTCCTGGTCTCAGTCCAGTGACCAACACTTTAAGCGGAGCGGACTTTATTTCCAGATCCAGACCAAAAGACTCTGTCTCACTGCGCTGGAGCACTATTGTCTCAATGGTACAGACTCCTGCAAGCTCACTGGATTCCCCCTTCTTGCAGTGCATCATCCTGCAGGGCAGTCGTGTGCAGTTTTGTGTAACCTGAGCAGGGTTTGCTGGGACTAAAGCTGGATCTTCCCCCTTGGATCTTTGTGGAGGGTTGGGGCACTCAATGCTCATCATGCTCTTGACACGAGTCACAGCTTTGTGCTCCAGCTTGGGTGAGCGTTTGACCTCCTGCCCTTCTCGATGGGGCTCTTTTTTCACCCCCAGGTTTGTGGCTTCGCCACAGTGAATAGGCATGAAGGGAGATTCGGCAGCAGACAAGCCGGTAAGTCCTTCCTCAGATTCAATGGAGCTGCCATAGAAAGGAGTAGTCGGCTCACTGCTGATCTGTCTGTGGCTCTCACTGCTGTCTTGGCTTTCATCGTCCACCTCCAGAGATGACGTGGCTATTACAATACCAGAGTCCTCCTCCTGGTGCCCATCTGAGACCCCACGGAGAAGGCGACGGAAGGGGCCGTGGTCCTCTTCTAGTCTGGTTTCGTCATCGCTAGGCTCGTCCTCATAGCAGATGACCCGCCGCTGGCGAAGAAGTGGGCTGCGTACAGAGCTCGGACTGCTTCCCACACTGGCCTGCTGGGCTGTTTCTGCCATACGACCAGTCCCACCTGAGGCTTTACAACATTCAGGAGTTGTGGGACTACTGTCTGAACCTCTATAGGAACCATCACGATAGACTATGTGAGAAGAGGACAGAAAAAAAAACTGTGACTGGACTAACTGTATTAAATCTATACATAGAGAGAATAAATGTGACACTTTAGATTTAGAAATGCTACCATGCGGCAGAGGTGCTGCTGATTCCTCCATGGACGTATTACAGCTCCTGCTACTGTGCAGCATGTCGTCATCACTGGACCCCATTGCCATGGTCTCGGAGAGGGAAGACTGGCTGGGTACATCGTGAACCGAGAAATACTGAGAGAGCTCTGCCTCTGAACTCAATGAGCCCTGCTGCAGGGTCAGATGGAGACATCAAATCAAATCTTTCGGGAAATCAAATTTAAAGTTTAATCTTCAGTCAGTTTGAAGAGTAAGAAGAGTTTCAAATAAGATTTTGAGTTTTCAGGTTACCACCTTGCAAAAGAGTAGGGTGGCAGCTTTATATTTGTTGTTTCACGCAGTGAGCTTTAATTGTGCTAATGCTGTTCAGAGATCATTCAAAAAAATTATAAATTAATTTCATTCACAAGGTCACTCAAATGAAAGTCATTTAGTATCATTGGTTTAAAGTTGTTTTGGTCTTTGGTTCCATTTGCCTAAATTAAGTTCAAACAACACCATTTAAATGAGTGGAAATGTGTGTCATAATTAAATTAAGTTACACCAATGATTTTTTGAGTACACTACACACTGAGTACACTACAATACAAACAAACTTACACAAAAAAAATGTCACCACACTAGACACAAAACGACAGCAAATCTCGACAGCAAAGTTTCAGCTGAATTCACTTCTATTTCATTAATGTTTGATAAAGTTTATTATCTCTGACAAGCTCAGCTCTCAGTAGACAGAAGCCTAGTTTACCCTGCTGGCTGGCTCAAGGAATCTCTTCATGGTCCAGCTGAGAGCAGGATTACCCTCGCCCTGCTTGACTTTGACTGTGGGAGATGGACTCTTGGACGGCAGGCCTGTGAAGAAAAGCACAAAGGAAAATGATGTTCATTTTTCTTCAGCGTAGAAAGGATCTGAGTAACAAATCATTGTTTTCCAGGTATCTAATAATCTTCAGTTACATCAGAATGTCAAAAGTAATGTTTGGAAACTGAACTTGAAATCCAAAAGTCCATAAACCAAATTCAAAACAGAGCTTTTGAGATTTTAAAGGGATAGTTTACTCCAAAAAATGGTTTAATCACCATCAAGTGGTCACAAACAACACACAAAAAAAAAGATATTCTGAAGAATTTTTTAAACTAGAAGCCCTATATGTATGGTAAGATAAAAATGACAACTGGTGTCAGTGACTACAAACTTCCAGCACTTATCAATACATCTTTGTGTTGGGCAGAAAAATAAAACTCATGAAGGTTTGGAATGTGTAGGGGCAGTAAACTGTGTCATAAATGATTTCATTTTGGAGTGAACTATCCCTTTAAAAATATAGATTTTAAGTAAAATCTATAAACTAAGCTACAAAGCTTTAAAACTCCTAGGCCAGGGATCACCAATCTCGGTCCTGGAGGTCCGGTGTCCTGCAGGGTTTAGCTCCAACTTGCCTCAAAACACCTGCCTGGATGTTTCAACTATACCTTGTGAGAGCTTGATTAGCTTGTTCAGGTGTGTTTGATTAGGGTTGGATTTAAAATCTGCAGGACACCGGACCTCCAGGAACAAGTTTGGTGACCCCTGTCCTAGGCAGTGGCCTTAATCAGAACAAGACAAAACATGCATTTTACCGAGTGTGTGAGAAGAATGACTGTCTCGGTGTGTGGAGCGAGTGATCACTTCATCCATCTCCTGTTCAGACACCTAAAGGTGAGAGATGATCATTTATTAAATTAAATGCTCAGCACCTGAATCCCACGAAGTACGGAAAACACAACAATATTCTGAGCTTAATATTATTAAAATATCATGCATAACACATTAATCCCTTGGCCATCTTTATTAACAAAATACATTTTCTGACCACCAGGTGGCACTGTGATTCAAGAAGAATTATCTGCATCATAATTCTGCCTTATTAAACTTGAGTGAAATCTAATGCACGCATTTAATTCAGTCTCCATCCCAGCAACACCTTACAATTAACTGATATTCTTAAAATAATAATATCAACACAAAAACAACTGAAATTAAATTATAATAGAAACACAAATAATTGTAATTTCAGCAATAAAAAAACATTAAGCAACGTGTGAATGTTTTTCTGCTATTTTACATTACAAAACACTGATTACATTTCAATAAGTGAAGTCTTTGGCCCATGCTCGGAGAGCACACTTTGAAACTTTGAAAAGTAATTCCCTATTTGTCTTTGTAAAAATCTGAACGACTCAAAAGTGAGATCAGATTGTGCCAGATCTATTTCAGTTGACTTTTATTGTTAACTTCAATCCCAGCCTTCCTCGGCTGAACAGAAACAATAAAACATCAAATAATAGAAGAACCACAAAACATCCTGAGCGCTGAAAGGAAGCTTCACACTACATGCACCTGTCAAAAACTTGTTTAAAACAGTCATCTCTAACAACAACTACACCCAAACTCCACTCAAATCAATGAACATATGACTCACAAGCAGGACCAGACACAATCTGCTGACTTTTAAAAATATTTTTGTGCTAATTTAAATAAAATAATAATAATAATCAACTCTGCTCAGATTTATGCAGAATGATTTTGAAAGTATATGAGATGAAAACTTAACATATTAAAAAAAAACTTTTAAAACTTTGTAAAAAAGATTTACAACGCAAATCCAATTATAACCACTTGTTTGGTAAACAAGGCTGCAGCATGTCTCTCATTATAAAACAGTCATTAAAAGACAGAGAAAATATAATTGTACAAACTGTATTGTACATGAATCATCTAAATATTTGCATATTATTCAATAAAATCTGAATTTACATACTTTATGTACACAGTATTTACATGAGTATATTAATAGATTGACTTGTGGACTCAAAAATCTGCAGTTCCTGTAAAATTTGGATTATATTTTAAATATTTCACAAACTCTGTTTAATGGAGAGAACGTTTTTTCAACAAATATTCAAACATTACTAATTTATAATAAGAAATATTTTTGTCTTTGCCATGATGGCAGTACAGTATATAATATTTTACTAGCTATCTTGCAAGATACTAGTATTCAGCTTAAAGTGCAATTTAAAAACTTAACTAGGTTTATTATACAAGTCATTTAGGTTAATTAGTAAGTAAGTAAAGGTTTATTTACATAGCACCTTTCCCAGACATTGAATCACAAAGTGCTTTACAATAAGAGAAAACGGGTAAAAGCACACATATCAATACAAGAAAACATGTTAAAACATATTAAAATAAGTTAAAAATCCAAGTACAGAAACAAAAATACTGTTAATTAAAAGCTTGACCAAAAAGATGTGTCTTTAAATGCTTTTTGAAAAGTTCAACTGGTCTCAGATTTCTCAGTGCTATAGGGAGAGAGTTCCAGAGCCTTGGGGCCACAGCACAGAAGGCAGGGTCACCTTTAGTCTTAAGACAAGTTCTGGAAATGGCTAAAAGGTCTTCGCCAGAAGACTTTAGAGACTGGCCTCATGAGTGTCTACGTAAAATATCTTGAATATATAGGGGTGCTTGACCATGCAGAGTTCTATATGAAACGACCAGAAACATTTACATAAAAATATTCTCTAAAACTAATAGGAAGCCAGTGAAGTGCATTAAGCACAGGAGTAATGTGCGACCTTCTACTGGTGTTGGTTAAAAGCCTCGCCACTGCAATCTGCACAACTTGCAATCGATCCATGGAAGATTTGTTCAGACAAGTGAACAGAACATTAGGCATGTCATTGAACAACAACGGTTTAGCCAGTTAAAAAATATAATTTCTTAATGAGGCTAATAATATTGACCTTAATTTATTTTTATTTTTTTAATGTAAAAGGTTTTATTGCAGACAAACTAATAGAAATAAGACTTTCTCCAGAAGAAAAAATTTGGTAACACTTTATTTCGATGGTCCATTTGAGTATTAGTAGACTGTCTACTTAATATCTGTTGATACTGACATTCTGACATGCAAGTACATGTCAATTTACACTAACACTACCCCTAACCCCAACCTAACAGTCTACTTATAATCTAATAAAATTAGTTGCATTGTAACTTAAATTCAACAAACTAAATCAAAATAAAGTGTGACCAAAAATATAATTGGAAACACTGTGAAAATCTCCTCCATTAAACAGCACTTGTGAAATATTGGAAAGGGAATTAAAATTTCACAGGAGGGCTATTAGTTCGGCCTTTAACTGTATTAGTAGACATACTGTCAGTACCTCTGTGTGAAAGGCTCCCATTCTCATGTCACATGCTAAGTGTGAGGCTAGTCCTAACATCGCTCTGCTCACGGCACATTAGCGCAGGCTCTCATTTCTCAGGCCGAGTGAACAGTCAGCATATTCTAACCACCAAAACCTCCTGCTGTACCCCACCCCGGTGCACATTTCTCAACATCTTGATTCATTAGGTGGATGGAAACCAAGTTGCGCGAGCAGAAGGGGGAGAGGAATGTTGTTTACTTTTTTGTCTGGCTTCAATGATTCATGCTAGGAGCAAATTACAGCTTAACAGGTGGATGGTGATTTTTTTATTTCCACTTGCAGCAGTCTGTCACAGGAAGGGCCCTTGTGACTGTAGGAGTGTGACCACATCACCACACTCATCATGGATGCGGTCTATTTATTCAGAAATGAAAACAAGTTCAGAAACTAGAGGACGTTTGTGTTGCATTATTTATATTTCTATGGACATCAAGTATTTCGTTTGACTGTGAAGAATCTGCACCTTTTGAACTAGACTATTGATTAGAGATGTTTTGGCAAACTTGTTAATCAGATGACAGTGTGTATATACAGTCATTTTTTGAGGAGATGCCATAGTGTCTGGGCTTGGCTCTTACTTTAGGGTTTGGATGGCGGCTGATGATAAGGCTGACCGGGCCAGGTCCACATTCACTCAGGATGGCATAGGCTTCACTCAACGCCGCGTGTCTCAGGCTCACAGAATCCACTTCTAGAAGCTGATCTCCTCGGCTGATGCATAACATACACTGATTAGTCACTATAATCAAGAAGTTAATAAAAAGATATATACAATGTCCAGCATAAATACAAAACTTACATATCTCTCTTTCAAAAGGGAGCTATTATGCAAAAATCACTTTTACAAGTGGTTTAAACACAGGTGTGGCATCAGTGTGTGAATATAAGCAGCTTCTCATAGTAAAAATGTATTAATTTTAGTTTTTATAATCACAATTGATAAAAACAGAAACACTTTGATTGACATTCCCCTTTGTACGTGTCATCAGAGGGAGAAAGCCCCTCCTATTAGTGACACTCTCCCTCATTGGCATAGAATGTTAAGCATATTAAATCTGCCACTATACTGACACACAGGCATTTATAGCTCCGCCCTCTTTTGAAATCAGCACAATCTCATTTGAATTTAAAGCAACAGTCGCCAAAATGTGTATAAACTTTAGATTAGTTAGTATCAAAGCCAAAACTGAAACTAGTTTAACAAAAGAATTTGTGTAAAAAATGTGTACACCATAATGGGAACAGTATTAGGGAATAATATTAAATCAAAAGTTAATAGGAAAAATAAAGAGAGACATAAAAAAATATAAAATTTATGTAATTATTATTAGTTTTCGCAACACCTCGACTGAATTAAAATCTATTATCTTACTATTCCTAAAGATGTTTGGTAGTTATAGTTTGGGACTGCTGCATGCTTGATTCTGGTTGGCTTAAACACAATCTACAGTGTTTATGTTTTAGGAAATGCACAGCTAAAGAAGGCTGATTTTGAAAGTATTAGTTTCATATCCCTTCTCCAAATTATTTTATTACTTCAAAGGTCATTACAGCTTACAACAGCAAGAGATTCAAAACCCACATTGATTAACTGACTTCAGTTCACTGAATTATACTCAAGGTAATGGGTAACTGGATATTATCAAGTTCAGGGTGGATTATTTTAGAATAATTCAACTCCGCGTAAAGCAACATCATCAAGCTGAGGGTGCATTATTTTAGAATAATTCAACAACTTGTCATTGCATTTAACTTGCCTAGGTGTAAGAAAAAATGAATTTCATTATACAATGTAATTCAAAACGCTTCTCCAAAATCACATCTCCAAATTATTATATAATTTCAAGCGTCAGTACAGCCAACAACAGCAAGATAATTAAAACTCACATTGATTATTCACTCACCGAATTACAAAACTTTTTTTTTTGTTTATTTATTATGGGACAAATTATACATTAGATAACAGTACATTAACAGCTGACCAAAGTTGCTGCATTTTTTGTTTAACAAATAAATTCATTAATATATTAAACCTCTAAAACAAAAAACAAGCATTTATTTGTTTCAAATAAATGAAGATGTTTCTGAAAGAAAGAAAGAAAGAAAGAAAGAAAGAAAGAAAGAAAGAAAGAAAGAAAGAAAGAAAGAAAGAAAGAAAGAAAGAAAGAAAGAAAGAAAGAAAGAAAGAAAGAAAACACAAACCTGTGAACTCAAATGTTTCAATGTCTTTGGAGAAAGTTAGTATATGGAATTTCAATATATATATATATATATATATTTTACTGTATTTTTACTAAACAACTGCAGCATTGGTGAGCAATAAGGTATATATATATGATGAGCATTAAGGTATAATGGAAATTACCGCTAGTAACATCTGATATTTTTATTGTTCATCTTTATTTTCAATTATATCTGTATTATATCTCTATTATCTCTATTAAATCTTTATTTCTATATTTTTAAATGCCATGGGTGGCATAATCACTCAGAAGTATTTTTAGTCAACTCAATTTCTAATTATTTAAGAGATTTATTAGGTTTATATATTAAATAAGCACATCCATTCATTAAGCACATCCATATGATAATGTATATTACCGTTGATGTATGTGGTCCAGGGGTATTTTAAGTGTCAACCCAATTGCATTTGTTGTAAAAAACAGACGTGTCTGAAAGTATATTGCTGCCTTATCATTCCCTTCAGACAGCTGCAAGCACTTTCACAACTAGACCCAGCATTCAGAACCTCAATCTCCTGCCATAAAGACCCCATTCATGTGTTTCTGGCTCATGCTGCACATTCTTTCTCAGCCCGCGAGGTGTTTCATCTAAACAGGAGCAAACGCACACACAAACCCCAGCAAATCACAAACAAACAAGTCAGGTTCATTGGATATTTTACACTTTAGAGAAAAGAATCTGCAGCAAACACGTGTATAGATGCACTGTGGGCTCTTTAGGGAAAATCTAGATCTATGCGATTGTTTTCCCTTGTGGGTCTCATTCCTGCCGCTCCCTTCCTTAATTAACTGTAAGTGAAGATTTTAAGATGACTGCTCAGAGGGTCAAGTGTCTGCTAGATCAGACAAACCAGCACCATTCACTCTTAAATACATGAAACATTAGCACAGTTTTCTGCATTAGCCAAACAGGAACCTTTTTTTCTTAGAAATGTTTGGTCCATTCGGTTAATTTGTTTTTTTAGAAACGTGACGCATGCTTTTTTTCTCAGAAATGCACCTGCTTGTGTGCTTTGAGTCAATTTTTCCACTGATTAATCACTGTTAAAGATTGACAAACTGAGCCTGAATGAGAAATTCTGAATATTAATTTAGCATTAAGCTACTGTACATGACTGTTACATAACCAAGAGTGTACCTGAGTCTGCCGTCCATTTTAGCAACAGATCCTGGAGCTAAACTGTGAATGTAGATCCCAGGAGCACTGTTTTCCAGTGTTAGACAGCAGGCGCCGATGCCTAGTCCCACACCTGGCTCTGAAATGCACAAAAAACAAATGATTTACTTCACAATTTTAGTGTGATTTTTGCTGTTTATCCTGCTTAAGGATATTTTAGATGGTATGACATAAAGGTGGTTCCTTAGACAACTTCTGAGGTGAGATGTTTGTCTGAACCTGAAGAAAATCACGCCTGCTGTCTTTGATTTAAAAGACTTATACTTGTGATTTAATAATGCATGCACACTAAAGTAATATACTTCATGTCAAAGAAATATGTGCTGTCTCTGAACTGAATAAATTAACCAATAATGAGAAAGCCGCTTGGAGGGTCTATTTGTTAGCGTGACAGTCCAAGAATAACAGTTTTCATTTTGGCAGGATGGTTTATTTGGACACATAATGAGCACAGGGCTTTAACACACATTCGTCTTGATGCACAGGTGTGTGTCTGTGCTAATGAAAACAACTTTAAATGTCATTTTCTGAGAGTAAAAAAATATTAGCATCAATTTCAGATGGGAAAAGTGTGTTTTGATAACTTTGAAGATGACGGGGAAATGAATATGTGACTTATGTTTAATTCTTAATGCTGTTTTGGTCAGTGTATTGAAAAGTAGAAGTTGGTACAAGAAAGCTAACATACTGAAAGCAAAAGAGTAAAACTACTATTTCAGTGGTGCAACGTCGTGTTGATCATTTAACATAAAATACCATTTAAAGATTTGTGGTGGATAGAATTGCATCTTATGCTCAACAAGACTGCATTTATTTTATCAAAATTATATGAAAAACAGTAATATTGTGAAATATTATTACAGTTTTAAATACCTGTTTCAATTTTAAATATTAAAAAATTTAATGTATTAAGCAGTTTTTTCAGAGTTTCATCAGTGTTAAATCAATCAAATTTAAAGATTTGGTGCTCAAGAATTATTACTATTTTTTATATCAATTTGTGGAAAAAAAAGTTTTGTTCATTTATTCATTCACTCATTTTCTTTCGGCTCACCCTTTATTCATCAGGGAAGGCCACAGCGGAATGAAACTTATTCAGATATGTTTTACACAGCGGATCCCCTTCCAGCTGCAACCTAGTACTGGGAAACACCTATACACTCTCACATGCACACACATACACTATGGCCAGTTTAGTTTATTCAATTCAGCTATACCTATAGTCTTTGGACTATGAGGGAAACTAAAAAACCCAGAGAAAACTCATGCAAACATGGGGAAAACATGCAAACCTCACACAGAAATGTCAACTGGCCATGCCGGGGCTCGAACCGGTGACCTTTTTGTTGTGAGGCTTACAGTGCTAACCACTGAGCCACTTATCACCAAAAAAAATAAAAAAGTTTTTTTTTTTTTGATAAACAAAATAATAGTTCTGTCATGAAACTCTGTGTCCGCAGACTGATAGGTCACACCTTATCTGTTCCTACATCCTTAACTACAAGGTGCAGGAAATTTGTTTCTGTCAGCTCAGCAGCCCATAAGCTTGCTCCTCAGCATTTGAAATGCTCACTCTTGTTTTATGCTAGCAATGTGCAACACATTTTTCAAAGATCCTCCTCCACCCCAGCTCCACTTGTGTTAAGACCTGCTATGGGGCTTGCATATACATTACTTTTCCAGCAGAATTGTGTTATATTCTCAGACGGCAAAACAGTGAAACTGTAATTTTTTTTATTATTTTAATGTATTGCCATGCCAAATCTCTCTGAAAGTTCTCATGACAGAAAGGGTATTCTTGAAATTATTCGTTTTTTGTAACATTCTAAATGCTTTTGCTGCCGTTTGATCTATTAACCACATCACTGCCAAACTACACAAAAAATATAGAAAAAGAATAGCAAATACCTCTGAGCCTAAAACTTTGAACATTAATGAACATATATCTGCAATCAGCTACATTTCTTTCCTTTTTGCAGGACTATACAGTATGACTGTACCTTTGTTCAATGTAACCTCCATGATAATGCGATCTTTGGGACCAGGCCCTTTACGAGAGTCTCCCTCATCAAAGCTTGGAGGAACTGGAGTCCCACCACTGGCATTAGAGTTTGGTGAGCTGGATCTGCTGAGCAGGGTGGGTGTGGGACACGGTGTAAGACTGGGACTTCTCAGACGGGTTCGTACTGTTAAAGTAACTACACCCTTCTTCAGTTGCTAAAAAAGCAAAGAAAACAACATCCATTAGATATGAATATCATTTTCTTTAAATGATGGCAAAATTAATTGAAAACAATGGCCATGCAATGAAATTTCAATCTCCACTGCAGGTGGATTTAGAGGGTGGCCGCTAGGTTTACCTTGAAGGTCTGAATGGCCTGCTGATGAGTGAGGCCTTGGAGAGACTCTCCATTCACCTCTAATATCTCGTCACCTGAAAGGCAGAAAAAGAAAGACGATGCAAGATAAAAGCCACAATTGCTTATACCACAGAGGCTCAACTGCTTTGAAGACTATTGTTCCAAGTGCATTAGAGTGACTGTATCATGATGAGGATTGTCCATCCACCTTCTTTCAGTCTTCCGTCAGCTGCAGCTGCTCCATTGGGGAAAATGGTTTTGACGAATATCCCCATCCTACCCCTGGCTGAATCCTGTCCACCGACAATACTGAAGCCGAGACCCTGGACACATTCACAGACATGCATCTATGAGGTTGGATTTACAACAGTACAGGTGGTGATGTGTGGGGTATAGGGATATCAAAAATATCTTAATTTGTGTTCTGAAGATGAACAAAGTAAATTGGACCAACACAAGGGTGATTAATTAATAAAATAGCTTTCCTTTTTGGCTGAAAATTTGGAGAACTACAAAACACCAACCTTTACTCATGAATGTCCTTGAATGGCATTTAAACATGAACAACTAGATATTTTGTTTTCATTCCATTTCCATTGTTTTTTTACACTTGGATACAGTTTTAAGATTTATTTGTACTAAATGGACCAGTTGAGTTAGATATGCACATCAATTTCTGACAATGCACAAAATCTGATAAAGCTGCTGAATTGAGTCCATCTTCTGTTTCTCCTGGAATAGGAGCAGATCTTTTTTAAGGTGCCAAAGATTTAATTCAATTCTTTTTTTTTCAGCTTAGTCCCTTTATTAAGCAGGGGTCACCAAAGTGGAACTTATCAACACATGTTTTAGGCAGCAGATGCCCTTCCAGCTGCAACTTATCACTGGGAAACACCCATACACTCTCATTCACACACATACACTACGGACAATTTAGCTTACCCAATTCACCTATACCACGTCTTTGGACTTGTGGGGGAAACCGGAGCACCCGGAGGAAACACACATGAACACAGGGAAAACATGCAAACTGCACACATAAATGCCAACTGACTGACGGCACAGGGCCGTGGCTCAAACCAGCGACCTTCTTGCTGTGAGGCGACAGCGATACCCACTGCGCCACCGCACCACCCACCACAGAATTTTTTGATTCAATATTTAAAATTATTCTCTGATATATAATGTACATACAGTAGTCAACATTTGCAATGGATCACCACCTTTCATAAAAGTTCTCCAAAAACTATTGGAAAAACACCCTTTCTTGTCCTAGGACAATTCTGTAAAACATTTTTGATTTACTTTGAATGTTGACTACTGTAGTAGGTATGAGGCTCGCTTAGGCAAGATGAAAAATTCTCCAGAAATGGTTTGATCCTGATTTAAGATGACAGAAATTACCCCTATAATGAAAAACAGATTTGTGAAGCTTTTAAAGTTTATTGGTTTTCTTTCACTCCTGAAAAATCATAGATCTGAGTGATATGATACAATGAATAAAACACTTGTACCCAGCAATTTATATCTGTTTGTTTGACTCTTACAAACATTCATATTTCACAATATACACGTTAAACTAACAAAACATACATTTAAACAGATCATATGCCTTTCGGGGTGGACCTAAATAAATGTATAATCTGTATATCCTGCATTTTGCTTTCTGGTGAGCGGTGACCACATGAGACTCTTTATGGCAGGGGTCACCAATCTCGGTCCTGGGGGGCCGGTGTCCCTGCAGGGTTTAGCTCCAACTTGCCTCAACTCACCTGCCTGGATGTTTCAAACATACATAGTAAAATCTTGATTAGCTTGTTCAGGTGTGTTTAATTAGGGTTGGAGTTAAAATGTGCAGGACACCGGCCATCCAGGACCAAATTTAGTGACCCCTGCTTTATGGTCATGTATGGCAACATCTTCAAAAACTGCTGCTTTTTAGTCTTCCTGCTTCTTAAAAAAACAAAAAAAACAAACAAACATACAATTTGTGTAATATAAGCTTAGATAAACCTAAAAATAAAAAAAAGAGATTTAATCTCCAATAAATAATAAAGATCAACAATATTAAAGCAGTTTGCATCTAAAATGCTCTGTATGTGAGCTCTCATGGTGACAGTGTGTATTGTCCAGTGCACATGGCCTCCTCACCTTTCCTTGTCCTTTCATCAGTACAATGTTGGAGATTATGGATGGCTGTGCTAGTCGCCATGGAGACTCCACTTGAACGGTGCTCAGGGAACGAGCCGATTTCTTCACGATTTTATATTCCTGAAGAGGATTACAAGAGAGGCTATGAATAAACAATGAGATGATAAAAAATCAGCATTGTTTCTTTATTGTGTTGAACTGTGGGTAAATGAGCAGCTGTCTTAGTAACTCGTACCTTTGTACTGCATCACTTTGGATGAAAGCAACAGCTAAATGACAGTAAACGCTACTGCACTAACGTTATTGTGAAGAGAAAGTAACAAATTGAGGATTTTGCTTTGGATGGGTGCACAGATACATCCAAGTCACAACTTGACATGTGGTCATATAATAAGACAGAATAAAGAAAATAACTATAATGGTGTCTTTAAAATAATTATAACTTAAAATTGTTAACTTAAAAATGAGTGTTTTATGTTGATTTAAATGTTACATTTGGTGTAGACTTGTGATGATGGACTTGTTTCTGTTTCCCAATGCACAGGGCAATGATCACATTAGAATCCAAGTTATAAACATTGTGAAGCTGATTAATGAATTAACTTAGACATACAGTATGTGTTTGTACTCATTATCATTAACTACATATAAATGGGCCTTTAGTATTGGTAAAATCAAACATTATTAGACTCATCCTAGCAATTCCAAACATTTTGTTCAATGTTATATACAGGATTTACCTTCGGCTTTCAGCAGTGACATTTGCATCACACTGGACTCAACTAAACTCAAACTGTGACAAGTGAAGCAGTTTTAGTTTACTAGAACTTCATCTGTGTTAAGCTGCTTTGACACAATCTACATTGTAAAAAGCACTATAGAAATATGGTAAATTAAAATTGAATGAGATGAGTAAGAACATGTTCAATACAGTACAATACTGTAACTGTACATCATCCCAAACTTGTAAAGGCAGAGACTAACAATAAAGCATAAAGGTCTCAATTAGCGTTTAAACTATTCACACAGCTTTTAATTTACCTCTGACGAGAGCTGTAATTAGCATAACTAATTAGCATTAAAATGACAGGGCAAGTCATCTTTGAAATACCACATAATAATCTTCATTTTCACCAATCAAAACATACTGAACTGAAACCAGGTACCATAGACTGTGAGTATAAGAATACTGTCCTAAATGACAAATGATAAACGAATACTGCAGTGACCTGTCGGATTCCAACTGTATCCAGCTGCTGTGGGAGGGAATGTTTGCGTCCTCCTCGTGCCGGCTTTTCAGCTAAATCACTTCCTGTATCCCCGTTTTCCACAATGAGCTCATCGTCTTCACCAACTGACTCTAGACGGCTTCCTCCACCTGAGCAAAATGATATCAAGACATTAACATTAAATGTAAATACACATTTATTTTCTCAGTGGAACAAATGTCTCATATGTCTGAACGTCTCTGCTGATTAAGTTTTAAAATAAAATTCATGGGAATAATTGAAGTATTCCCTGATCTGGTAGAAAAATCTATCATAAGGAAGTTAAAATTGGTGGATATAATCCAGTATGGTTTAATCTCATTACACAGATATGATGGTCAGCAGTGTTGTGATGTGATACAGCTGGACATGTCTGACCTTGGGATCTGCTGCGGAACTTCATCGGTGTGGGGCTTCGGCAACATCCTTTGGGACCCTCAATCCGGCCACGTTCGTCCAGTCTGTCGTGATCTGTAAACTGAAATACGGGAGGCAGAAATAATTAGAGAACATACTCTGAAAAGACAGAAACACTACACAGAATTTCTGGCTTTCCATTCACTGCACAGGAATGTTGCACACTCGTGATGGTGAACGCTTCTTTTTTTCACAGAGGAATGTCAAATCTCATAAGTACTTCTAAGATAAGGTATTCATAGAGACTTTACTTGATGTTGTGAAATGGAAATACCTTTGCTCAAGTGATCCAGTCTAAGCTATACTAGCAATATTGAGGCAATGAAGGTGTGTGCGCTGAACAGCTTTGCTAATCTCAATTTTAATATGCATTAAATTGTTTTCGTTTTTACTTTTTGATTTATGCATTCAGTCCCTATTTCTAAAAAAAAAAAACTGGTTTAACATTTTTCCACAAAAAAAATTAAGCAGCACAACAAATTTCAACAATAATTTTAAGAAATGTTTCATGAGCATTAAATCATCATATTAAAATAATGACCTGAAGAATTATGTGAAGATGTGAGTTATTGTGCTCGAATTCCATTTTTTTTTATTGCATATAACTTGGAAAACACTTTTACTCGGTACAAATTTTTACACAAATATTTCACAAAATTTCCATTTATTTATTTTTTTGCTTCGCTTTAAAATTTTGGATGGCTAAATTCCATTTTATTAAGGGCAATGCTTGTCTCATCAAATTAAATCATTAAATTTATATCATCTTCTTAAAGGTGCTGTATGTAAGTTTTTGACTCTTTTGAAGCATAAAAGAAATACCATAATAAGTTTACAAATATTTAAGAAACATGCTATGTGAACATTCTTATTTATCTCAGAAACAATGCTGAAGTCAGTTATTCTGCTCTGAAAATGTCTTACATGCCGGATTGGCTGTCTTTGTTTATGTTATTTTGACCTGTCCAGTGTCCACTGCCAGTTAAGCCAATTATATTTCAGCACTCGGGCGGCACGGTGGCGTAGTGGGTAGCACGATCGCCTTGCAGCAAGAAGGTCGCTGGTTTGAGCCTCGACTGGGTCAGTTGGCATTTCTGTGTGGAGTTTGCATGTTCTCCCCATGGTCACATGGGTTTCCTCCGGGTGCCCTGGTTTCCCCCACAAGTCCAAAGACATGTAGTATAAATTAATTGGGTAGGCCAAATTGTCCGTAGTATATGAGTATGCATGAGTGTGTATGGATGTTTCCCAGAGATGGGTTGCAGCTGGAAGAGAATCCGCTGCGTAAATCATATGCTGGATAAGTTGGCAGTTCATTCCACTGCGGCAACCCCAGATCAATAAAGGGACTAAGCCGAAAAAAATTAATTAATTAATTAATTAATTTCAGCACTCTGGGTTGCCTTGTTGGAAAACAACATATTTCATTATTCATTCAGAAAGGCAGAAAGTATGTGTCCATGACTGAACTGCGACCTCCGGTGGACAGTAGCAGAGTCCAAAAAGAGACGCAGATTCAGAGTTCCACATGAGGTGGTTATTAATTAGCAAACAATATAAATATTCCAAACGTAAACAATAAGTGGGCAGGTTACATTGTAACTGCGTGTGCTAACAACACACTACGTGATGAGATTTCCAGTGATAAGCAATTTGGCTGTTTGCACCAGACGAAACACGACAGAAATTTAAATACAGCCATTCAGAAGCACAGAATATGCACTGAATTACAAAATTCTTTTTACAAGTATAAGAATATTTAGGAATTTTTTTTTTATATCGCATGCTGTTGTGTTTTTTTAGAACACGGTAACCAGCCTTGAATCAGTCTTTAAGCTTGATAGTCACTTGCTCCTGTTGGTCCTTAATCTGGCAACCTGCGCTTGTGTTTGTTTTGATCCAGGAATGCAATACCTAGTTCAACCACTGGGTGTCAAACTTACATACTGCTCCTTTAAAAGAAAACATATATTTTTTAATTAAATAGATTCGATTAAATAGATTTACAAACTACATAAATTTCTAGTAACTATATAAATGGCTTTTCTTAATTATTAGTTTTCATAACTGCATTTTTAATAATATTAATCATAATGTTGACAGCACTTTGAAGTAGAATATTTAGGTCAAATTCTAAACATTCCAAATGCTTTAATGATCACTAATAACTAGAAGTATAAAAGGCAACTAAGTCGTTATCTAAAGGGATACTTCTCATAAAAATGAAGATCCTAGGAACCCTAGGAATCCTAGGTTTTTCTGTTGAATACAAAATATAGTATTTTGAAGAATGCTCAAAACAGGTAGCCATTAACATCAACAAAAGGAAATATAAATGCAACAAAAATCCATGACCACTGGTTTAAAACATTTTTCAAAATATCTTCTTTTTAATGTTCATCAGAAGAAAGCAACTCAAACAAGTTTGGAACAAGTGAAGAGTGAGTAAATGATGACAGAATTTTCAGTTTTGGTTGAACTATCCCTTTAATTAACTGTAATTACATAGTCAACTTTACATGTGTTGAAGCCTTTAAACATTTTTTTACCCATGAAAATCTCCAATAAAAAGTGTGTTTAGGGGTTGTTTAAATATTTGTGCTGTGTGGCTATAAGAGCAGTGAGATTTTTTTATGTAATAGCTGTCAATGGCACTTTGAAGTCAGAAAACCTCTTAAGTTCTACACCACTAATCGTTGGCTGTTTTGAAAAGAAGAAAAAAAAGACGAGTTTTCCTTTTCCAACCATCTTCTCTTCAATAAAAATGATTCAATAAAGCTTCGATTTACCGAACAGCTCTGGTGTCCTGAAACAAGTTTAAACAGTATCATGTAAAGGAAGATCCACTGCTCCTTTTTTTCAGGCGTAAAGACAGAGCGGGGTTGTCAGAAATGAGATCTGTCTCCTGCATGAACAAGCTAGGTTACGCTGTTTTAGGTGAGCCCGTGGGTTTCCTCAAAACCCCACACCTCCAGGCCTCACAGGATTCAACGTGACAGTCAAAGCTGCGCTTCTCTTTCCTTCCTTATTTTTTATTTTTTTGAAAATCTGCTCCCATGCTTTTCCCTCTCTCCCTTTGTATCGTCAAAAGCACGAAGCCTGACGCTTCAGAACAGATCTGGAGACACACCCAGCACTGTCAGCACGGGACGCCTACATAATAGCAACCGCTCATCACCCTCTTCTGCTTTGGCAGAGCGTTGAAAGGCAGGGTAAGAACAGTTTGGACAGGTGTTTGGATTTGGAACGGAAAAAACGAATGGAGAAGCAAACATATGGCAAACTGAAAAATTAATTGGCCCAGTTACACTCTCCATTTCATTTTCTGCTTACTAACTTAATGATAGGCTTCCCATCGATGAATTCCCACGACTTTGCCTTTTCCAGGCTTTCATGATTACTGGATAAGGATTGTTAAAAATCCATCTACAGATCTTACACTCACAAAAAGCCATTCCTAGCCAGGAAAATATTTGAAAAGTGATTTATACTGGGGGGACAACTATGATTTGCTGATGCTTGTGTTTTTTGCATTCCGCATACAAGAGCTATGAAAGCCATACAGGTGTGAATGTTGCTGAGCTTTAGGCTTTTATTTGTTGCTGAAAATACATGAGTTCCTTTGATGATAAAAAGAGTTTAACATTTCCAGTTGTCTTTATCTACATGTTTATCTGTGTCTGTCTATGCTTGCATACATTGTTCATCCATCCATGCATACATTGTCCACAAAGAACAGAAATCCTTTTCAAGGCATTGCTAATAAATGCTCAAAATTTGGGGGCATTTTCCTGCGGTCTTGCAACTTATTATTAACAGCAGGTGTTGAGGATAGGACATAAAACAATGGTGGACATTACACTCCTGTTAATTATTATTTAAGGTCAATTAGATATTCATTCTACAGGTCATTACAAATGTACTTTTGTGCTAAAAGCAATATTGCTATGTAATAAATGACTGACTCTTATTATACTTAATTTTTTGATGTAATTAGTGTTTTTTAGTGTTGGTATTATTGTGTTAAATATTGGTTTATGTCTCAGAAGTACCACAAAAATCTGAATTAATAGCCCAAAGGGGATAATTAAAGTTTTAAACTAAAATTAATCTAGACTAAAACTAAAAAAAATTCACATCCCATTGATCCCAATTTCCATTTCAGTTCCCATTGATCTATCTAGCTGTCCATCTGTCCATCCATCCATCCATGCTCCTGTGTATCCACCCATAAATTAATCTACCTATCTGTCCATCCATCAATATATCCATCTAAGTGTACATCTATACATCTACCCATCTTTCTATCCATCCATCTGTACATCTGTCCATCCATGCATCTGTTCCAGATATCCATGTGTATGTCGCTCTATCCATGCATCTTTCAGATGAGACGTTAAACCGAGGTCCTGACTCTCTGTGGTCATTAAAAATCCCAAGGCATTTCTCGTAAAGAGTAGAGGTGTAACCCCAGTGCCCTGGCCAAATTCCCTCCATTTGCCCTGACCCATCATGGCCTCTCAATCATCCCTCTGAGTGCACTGGTGCCATTGTTCTGTGGCTGCTGTCGTATCATCCAAGTGGATGCTGAACACTGGTGGTGTGGAGAGACACCCCCCTCATGATTGTGAAGAGCTTTGGGTGTATGGCCATACACGATAAATGCACTATATAAATGCACATTACATTACTATCTGTCCATCAATCTGTCCGACTATCCCTCCATGCCTCAACCAATCTATCTTCTGGCTGTCCTTCTATCCATACTAGTCATGTACATTCGGTGCCATAAATAGATTTATGTACAGTACCTAAACAGTTTCTGCTGTCTCGTTTGAGATTTTAAAGCTTGAACAGTGTCACCATGAGTAAATTACTGATTACTGACAAAACAACATCTGTCAAAAGTTTGCCGTTTTACAGCGAAACAAACCAGGTTTTAATGCCCCAAATTCGCAGCTACGATCAGCAGGAGCAGAGGAATGCTAATGTAATTAGACAGCAGGCAGGACGGTTGCTCTTTTTCATTTTCTGGTCCCGAAAGCAAGAACGTGTGTGCAGTATAGATGTGGTGGGGGGTGGTGGGGAATGACCCACTTTACTCGCACTGCAGAACATCTCAAGCAAAGCATCATGGGTGCAGCGCTCCAGAAGAGTTTAACCCTGATATGTTGCGTTGGGTGGTCCTGTCAGCGTCAATGAATTGTTTAATGGCCGACATTAGCCATGTTGACATCACTGATCACCAAACCAGCACGTCTCATTTTGTATGATTAAACATTAACACTGCGAGGCATTAGTGATTTGATGCACGCCTGCTTGCACAGAGCAAATGAATAATTTGTTATCTGTGATGAAACGAGCGAACCCTGAGCCAATGGCTGCTCGGTAAACAGTTGCACTAATATTTTTCTGGCAAGACAACAGATAAAAAGCTCAAGAACACAAATGAGACCCTGGCACACAGATCAAAAGAGCTGCACAGATAATGCAACTGGAAAAGCTACATTTTAATCACAACATGCTGCGGATATTTAGATTTTGCTGAAAAAAACGTCAGGAGAGACTGTTCTTATCAGAAAAACCATGGACGTGTGTTTGCTATTTATCAAACACCTCAAAAGGATGCCAGTGAAAGTTTAAGAGAAGACATCGATGCACACTAACAAACAAATTCTGATTTTAAAAAAGACATTGGACGTGTATTCCCAAACAAACTTTTAATCATAAACACTCTCTTCTTCTAACAACAGAAAACATTTTGTTCTAGCTCGCTCTGCGGACAGCTGAGGCAGTGCCAGATGAAAGCAGCAGATAATCAGACAGATAGCCGGCAAACGTACGTACCAAGTCCTGAGTGGGCAGTGAAAGACTGCTGGCCCTCACGTCCTCCATGTCCGGCTCCATGTTCTCCTTCTCCTCCCCGGGGGACGGAGAGGCGTCCGGACCCGAGCACGTGCTCACTAGGTCAGGCAAGCTGGTGGACGGGTACTTGTGGAAGTCAACTTCGGATTCGTCCTGGGAAAGGAAGGAAGAGCAGCTGGAGAGAGCATGTTGTGTGCCGTTGAGCAGCCTGCGAGTATTTTTAACTTTATCTCAGAAAGCCGAGCGGCGAGCCCATCAGCGCTTCACTCTTCAATTTTTTAGCTGCTACAAGCATCTGTGTGTGACATTTCTACGTGCTTGAACGGCTGACACACTTTATACGGAGAACAGCTCATGAAGACACTTTTCTGTGCAATATGAGGCTGATTCGCTCTCGAACTCACCCTGCTGGCCACCACCAGCTGCACCAGTCCAGCAGTGGAGCGCAGAATGGCCACAGCCTCCTGGTGTGAAAGGCCAACCAGAGAGTGACCGTTTATCATCAGTAACTCATCGCCTGCCTTCAGACGGCCATCTCTGAATTGAAAAAAAAAAAGCAAGAAAGAAAAATCAGGTCATTCTTTTACTTAAAAAAAAGATAGCAGACACTCCTGATGTCACCTCTCAACTAATGAATGCTAATGAATGTTGATCAAAAATGTAATGGGACTATCAATGTAAATAATGTCAACAAGGGACTAGGGCTGGGCGATTAATCAAAAAAATAATCGAAATCTACATTCAGAAACTATAATCGATCCAATTTCCCAGGTCAATTTTTTCGTTTATTTTCCCACGCGTGGACACGTGACCCCGATCTGTTGCATGTAACTCGGTGTTGCGACGACACGTAGTGCAAGCTCTGTGATTGGTCTGTTTGGTAGCGTTGACAAGCGTGGGCAGCGTGGAGAGCTGAGGAACAGCATTGGATTGAGTGTTTACAAGTGTGGAGTCCTGTGAGGGAGCTCAAGATGGAAACTGATGTTTTGTGTTTACCTTATGATTAAAGTTGTTGCACGTCCACTGGTTCCCGTCTCTAAATGAGCAAGTTTTAGCTTCTTGTACATTAAGGTGCATTTAGAAAAAACAAAACCCCCACAAAGAAACTCGACACAGAAGAACATAAAAAGCGTAAGTTTGAGTTTTGGAAGTGTTATGGCAGAGTATACTGTAAATGCACAACTACGCACAAGGCAAGTGCCGTAAGTCACGGTGATCACTCGACGCAGAAGTATATATCAGCCTTTAAAGTCGGAGGCTGATTTATACTTCTGCGGCCACTTTGCAGCCACATCTGATCGCTGGTCAAGTAGGACGATGGACCTGTTCTTGAGCCTTACTTTGCACTAAGCCGACGATAATTATAATCTGCGTCAGAGATGCCTTAAGACAGCATATTTTTTATTACATTTGAATTATTCTTTACATTAAAATATTTGTTGACAGAAGATGCAAGAAATGCACTGTTTAAAATATTATTTACAGCATATACAAGAGTTATTTTATTTAGAAGAGATACTGCTTATTTTCTACTTTTAATATGAAAAGCCCTGAAAATAATCAATTTTGTTTTATAAAAATGTATAAAAATAAAAAATAAAAGTATTTATAAAAGTGCATTTTTATGTATATAATAAAAGTGTTTTTTTTTTTAGACAAAAGTCATACGAGCATGTGAGCATATTTACTGTACAAAACCTGTCAGTGGACTGTGAGGGCAAAAAAATAAATTAAATAAAATAACCGTTCATTAATTGCAATCAAGTTTAAATGTTTAATCAAACGGGATTTTGATTTTAGGCCAAATCGCCCAGCCCTACAAGGGACAATGACAATATGTGCCGGATCATGAGGGAAACAAGCTACATTTCATATTTCAAGATTAATTATTCTTCAGACCTCTTTAAATACAATATGTATCACCTTCATGTACAGTACAGTGGCTCACATTTGGTTTTCCATTATTGAAAATATACAAAATTCAGCAATTTGCTCATTGAGCAATGTTGTGATACACTGTGAAATGGTACCATATGGAGATTTAGAATCTACAAATAAAAGATTAATTATGATTGACAATCTAGAGGAGATTTAGATTTCCTTTATATTTCTAGAGAACTTTTGGAACAAAAAAAATCAACTGTTCAGCTCAATCGCTTTGACAAATGAAGACGAGATTGATTTCTAGTTTCAAAATGATTTGTTCTTTATTAATTTGATATTTATACATAAAATAAAAAACAAATCAGTGCAAAATTGTTTCTTAAAATAAATGTACTTATAGAAGTAAATTCAATGTGGTTATTCGCAATAGCGATTAACTATTACTTATTGAATACAATAACTATTCATTTATTGAATTAATTCTATTTTTATTATTCAATTACTGTTTCTGAATCTGGTTTGACTCGGAAAAAAATAAAACACTGTTTTGTTCAATTGTGTTTTTTTTTCCTTTACTGTATTTATCTATGTTTGTAGATTGTTTATAAGATTTTATGCAGATGCACTTCTCTACAGAATCATCAATCTAAATAGAGATATTCAGTTCATCTGGTACAATTGCAGTCATGTCGCAAAATATATCACAGAATAACAAAACATCACAATGTTAGATTTTTCCAATGTCATGCAGCCCTAAAAGAAACTCATACAGATTTGGAACCACATGAGGAAAATAGTATTTTTTTTACATTTGGGTGAACTATGCTTTTAAATCTTTATATCTCAGAAAATGAACCGTAGCGGACCTTAAAAATAATGATTCTATGAGAAAAGTTTGTTTAGAACCAAAATCTGTAAGGTTCAAATATCCAAATTATAAAATATTATGGATTTCTTCATGCAATTTTTAAGCTACAGCAATGATATCCCACAAAGACATCTCAGTCTCTGCTACATTCTTTCATTTCTGAATATCCACAGACAACTTCAGCCTGACTGCTCAACTGAGGCTTCATTACGATGAATAGTGTGCAGTGAAGAGAGAAAGATTCCAAATTTTAAAACCTCTCCCTGGTCAAAATCCTCAGGGCTTCAGACATAGACGTAGCAATCTGAGGTTATCTCGGTGTTAGCTGTTATGTAAGAGCAAGAAACTTCATGACTACCCAAATCATGCTGCACTTTTGGCCCTGATCTGACCACACTAGAAAGCAAGCACTGGAAAGCAGCCAATTTGACCAGTATGCATGATTCATGTCTATAGGTTTCTCAGAAATGGCCTCCCATTAAACCTATGTGGGAGGAAATGTTGTGCTGTTAAATTATAACAATAAAACCGAGCGCTGGTCATACCAAAAATAGTCCGCTGTGGAGGAGCTGTGTATACACTGCAACGTGAGTCTGTATTTCCTGAAATCAATTATTTTTGGGGTTGGGGGAAGGCGATTGGGGGTTGCAGAGCAAAAGCAAATTTCCTCAACACGTCTATTTATCATCACCTAGTGGAAGTAATTCAAATTCGGTTTCTAAATTTCACAATTCTCAACTGATTTCTAAATTCAGCGTCTGGCTCATTACCATCAGGTTGTTGTGCTTCGCCAAAGTGTGCATAAATGAATTACAAAGGGAAGCACATAAGCAAACTCTCCAATGTGTTACAGCTTAAAAGCACAGTTTAAGAGGCCACAATGTGGATGGAGAGAAAAAGTTTTCTGCAGTAATAAATTCCTTACCGCCTGTGTGAAGTGAAGAGACATTTCATGCTAGGATATGCTGGATCTGTCTTGCTTTTTATATACTACAAATCCATAGAGGTGCAAATCTGCAGGATAACTTAACATAACTTAATAACTTGGATAACCATTATTGACCTTATTCTCCTTGTACGAGCGGGCACTACCATTTGAATCTTTTTGGCTCGACACTTCCGGTCTCATTCACTTCCATTCATTTTTAGACGTTAAAAACAGCTCGTTGTGATGCTTGATGTTGCAAACTGATATTTTGATATTATATTATTCTATATTATCTGTATAGTCATGTAAACACTTGTTTGTAGAGCGTTTTCTGCGATTTAATATTACAAGTCATTTTTTCCCCATAGGTGACTGAATCAGAAGTTCTAGAACAATCGCAAAAACGAGTGCGCTTCCGCGTTGCAGAATAAGGTCAGTAGAGTACAGTGCTTCCAACAGGTTTGAAATTGCGGTGGTAGCCAGGGTTAAACACACCATTTACCCACATTACATAAATAGTTAACTATATGCAACAAACAAAACAGAGTTAAAATTTTAACAATAATTTTATTTATTATGACACTGTTATACACTATTACTTTTCAATGGGTTAAAGTTAAAAATTCTCTTACTTTTATGCTATTCAGGAGCCATGTGCACCCACTGACAGGTCAAAGCTGCTTCTCTCTCCTTCAAGTTCAAAACAAACTTAAATGCCAAAGTATATAAAATAGCCTATGTAATATATTAACATCATCAAATTAATAAAATATACAGCATATGAGAAATAAACGACAGAAAAATAATAATAACAGACAATGTCTAAAAATTTATTACAATTACAAGATTAAAACTTGTAGATTATTTAAATAAGGCAAATGTGAAAAAGCGAAAGTAGGCTTAAGCAAAAATGCATACAAGCTTTAGAAAGCGAAAGCAAAACTTGAATCCCGGACATTTTAGGAGATTTAGAAACCTGGGCCACACGGATTTTTTAAGTCTCAAGTCTTAAGTCTGTGGGTCTCTGCAGAGCTTGTGAAACTGTCTGTGGGAGTGTTGACAGTTCTTGCACATACCGAACGAAATAGGAGAGATTTTCCACTATGTAAGATAAATTGTCCATAGTTTATGTGTGTGAATGAGTGTGTATGGATGTTTTACAGTGATGGGTTGCAGCTGGAAGGGCATTCGCTGTTGGTGGTTCATTCCACCGTGGCGACCCCAGATTAATAAGGGGGTTAAGCCGAGAAGAAAATGAATGAATGAATATTTGGTTATATTGGGCAAATACAAAAAAAGTGTAATAGGATGTTGATAATAGTTAATATACCGTTAATATACCTGTGCGGCCCACCCAAGTAAAGTCTATGTGTGGGAAGCACTGCAGTATACACTGGTACGGCAGCAGAGTACCTTCATTATTACTCCACAATGATACTATAGTTTCTAGCCATATCGAGCTAGAAAAAAGCTCATTTTTTTATTCTCCATCAATCTTTGCACACAACGTAACTACAGAAGAGACAAGCTTTAAGTGAGAAATTAACTGAAACTGTTCTCTTTTTTGACATTTTTGAGAGAGATGCCAATAGCTTAATCCGATTGAATGACTTATGCTACGCTAAGTTAAAAGTGCTACAGCCAGATCGACTGAATGTATTTTAAAATGGTAAAACTCAACAGTTTAATTCTAGGGGGTTGTAAAATGAGCCTATTTCCAAATATTGTGAAGTATTTCTATAACCTATCCAATCAACAGTGGGCAGCCATATTGTCGCGCTACCTGGGAAGCATTTGGGGGTTTTGATGCCTTGCTCACCTCAGTTTTGGTATTGAGGGTGGAAGAAAGAGCTGTTTCCCTACAATCACTGTCTTACCTGAAACTCGAACCCACAACCTTTGTGTCACAAGTCTGACTAACCATTAAGCTATGACTACCTCAATTTGAATAAATATTTAGGATTTATTCTGCATTTAATTAACACTTGTCTGTTTTTGTTCCTATAAACAATCATGTAAAATAAATAATTTAACTTTCAACTTAATCCTGGTTGGTGAAATGTTCCAATATTTTTAAGGTCCAATTAAGCTCAGTTAAATTAGAGGGTGTCAATAGAAACAACAGCACAGTAAACTTAACATACAGTACAGCCCAAGCCTGAAATCTTGCTAAAGCACGACTGTAACTCTTGAAGCTTCTAATACCTCACAAACCGGTCATTACCATAGACAGTACACGGCAGCGTGACTGTATGCTCAGTGTCTGTCCATATAAGAATGACACTGTGGCTTTGAAGATGAATGATTATGATGGAGGGCACTCGAGACCCCTGGCACTCGCATATGCATGAGGCGATCCATGATCAGGGTCACCACTGCACCTCCTGTTGCCACAGCAGCAAATCAAAACCCATGCAAATGAAAACCGTTGCTCCGTTTACCTCTGTGTGGCTCCTCCCTCCTCCACATGGGCCACGATGATGCCGTGAGGGGAGCGTTTGGACCCTCGACCGCCAGTGATCTGGATGCCCAGGCCATCCTGACCCTTCACCATGTGCATCTTCCAGATCCGGCTGCCCTCCCGGGGCTGAGGACGAAAACAGAGGGGGATATTTATAATGTATGGTGGAACAATCAGGAATGTGCTTTATTATATAACACTAAACAAACCGCTGCAGCTGTTTTGTGGTTTAACTTACATTGCAGTTCTCAAGCTGGTTCCCATTTTATGCTGTGTATCATGTACAAATAATTACTGGTAATCGCAGGGAAGAAATTTCAGCGAATTATTAAAAAACAGTTTATTTAAATTTCTGGTCATTTGTATCTAATTATCATCACTTTGTGGGGAAATGGGTTTAGTAAAATGTTTTGAAAAAAACGCGGAAGAACTGAAAAGTGTGGGGGTTTTTAATTTAGGCTTACATCCACTTTTGGAAAGGACATACATGAGGAGAAGGGAGATTTTAAGAGAACCTGTTTCTGACAGCTTTAAGAGCTACTCTTCTTACTGTCTGAGCTTAACTGTCCACTGCCATTATACTTCATTAATGCAAATGTTCTATCAGACAAAATTAACATTTAGGCTCAACAATGAATTCCGCTTCATGAAATGACAAAGCAGACCAAAAAAAGTATTAGTAAAAAAGTATTTTTATTAAAGTATTTTATCATGTACCTGAATTTTTATACGCTTGAACATTAAAAGCTATTGCAAATACTCAGATTTTGCACAAAAACATTCATTCATTCACTCATTTTTCAGCTTATTCCCTTTATTAATCAGGAGGCGCCACAGTGGAATGAAAGGCCAACTTATCCAAGATATGTTTTACGCAGCGGATGCCCTTCCAGCTGCAACCCATCTCTATGAAAACGGAGCACCCGAAGGAAACCCACGTGACCACAGGGAGAACATGCAAACTCCACACAGAAATTCCAACTGACCCAGCCGAGGCTCGAACCAGCTACCTTCTTGCTGTGAGGCGATCATGCTACCCACTATGCCACCGTGGCACCCCTGAAAATACTCAATAAATTATAATAATAAATAATTATTTATAATTATTTTTGCACAAAAACATTCAATTATTGATTATTTCTTTTAACCTAAACTTTTCATACACTGACAATTGCTAATGATAATTCATGATACCTAAAAAACTGACTTTTTTGCCTATTGCTATAATATATCTATGCAATATAAGACTGGATTGTGATCTAGAGTCACATATAAAAATCTGTAAAAAAAATATTTATTGTGTACTCAACTAGAAACAGTCAACATTAAAACAGATTTCACATAGGGCAAAACGTGTCAACACTTGGAGAAGAACGCTATGGAGACATGATCATTTTGTATTTAGTATGTGTTACATGGTGGCTCAGTGGTTGGCACTGTCACCTCACGTCAAGAAGGTCGCTGGTTCGAGAACTGGCTGGGCCAGATGGCATTTCTTTGTGGAGTTTGCATGTTCTCCCAGTGTTCACGTGGGTTTCCTCCGGGTGCTCCGGTTTCCCCCACAGTCCAAAGACATGCGCTATAGGTTATTTGAATAAACTAAATTGGCTGTATGAGTGTGTGTGTGTGTGAATGAATGTCAATGGTATTTCCCTGCATAAAACTTATGCTGGAATAGTTGCCGATTCATTCTGCTGTGGAGACCTCTGAAATAGAGACTTCGCCAAAGAAAAATGAATAAATGAATGAATATGTGCTAAATAACAAGGGTGATGCAAGGCCATTATCTTGTGTTAAATAAAATGTATTACACTCAGGAGGAGGAGGTAAAGTACAAATACATACATGTCCATGTTCAAGCATTTGATGGGGTGAGCTTAACCTACACAGATTTATATAGCAAATTTTGTTCACAACAAACAGACAATTGGGACCAAAACCAGTGAATCATTAACTGAAGATTCACTCTGACCAGATCAGTGAGTTGTTAACTGGATACTCATTCTGATCAGCTCATTTGAATCAGTGAATCCATAACTGAAGACTATGGCTGCGTTCGAAATCGTCAACCACTCGTATAGTTCGCAACATGACAGTATGAATTGCATTGAATTGCATAAGTTAGGTTACATCACTTCCATTCATGAATTCTCTCGCATTGCATCATGGGATTGTGTAGCGTCCATAGGATGCGCACAAGAGCATTTTGCCAGAAGTAGTAGGTCATCCGTGTAACATACTGTTTCTCACATAATATATTGTAGGGAAAAATGTGATTCAGGATGCAGCATTACTCTGACTGGATCATTAGAATCACTGAGTTGTTAACTTAAGACTCAGTCAGACTGTATCATTTGAGTCATTTAATCGTTTACTCAAGACGTATTCTGACCAGATCATTTGAATCAGTGAGTTGTTAACTGGAGGTTTTGAGTTAATTGGATCATGAGTTAATTGAAAAGAATCATCATCACTATAACAGTTTAAAATACCAGTTAAAAACTTGTTATAAAATGTGCTGAAGTAAAAAGTATTACTTTAAGCTTTGAAACGTAGTGACAAATGTTGCGGTTACAAAAAAAAAAAAAAAAACTCATCAAAGATGTAAATCTTACAATCACAATGTAAATTGGATTTATTACTCCATTACTGCTTAAAAGTGAAAAGACCACAGGTTGTTTAGACTAAAATATGTTTAGAAAGGACTATTCACCTTAATAAAATTATTGATAAAAGATGACAACCTTATTATGAGCTTAAATGAAGTTACATCCAATAATTTCATGACACCCAGTCACCATTTAGGCTTAGGCAATGTAAAAGCAACTGAATTTATTTTCATATAACAAGATTTAACAAAACCAAATCATTATTCATTATGCAAATATAATGAATCTATGCAGATTGTGTTCTTACAATCTGTATATTGTAAACTGATTTTGCTAGTATTACAAGACTACACTGTCCATCTTCCTCGAAACTCAGCGTTCATATGCATGAATTCATTTTAGCCACTGAGCCATTTATAGCTATTGTGCCTGACATCAAAGCTTTTCTAACAGTATACACTGACACGGGAGCCTATGAATTTTCAATCATCCTTTCAAAAGAGTGTCATGAAATTAGCCTAAAAATACATTTTAAAAGTATTCTGAATCCCTAAATATATGAACTTAATCTTACAACCTTTCTTTTTGACTCTGTCATAAAGGGTTATTATTATCAATTAATTTTGAAAGTTTTATGAACTATAGAGAATTATTAATATTTATCCTATCACAGGAAACAATGGTCAACATCAGAAGCCAACAGGGAGAGAAAAATAACATTGTGAAACACAAAAAAAAACAGCAAGATGTTGACAAGTTGGAAGATGTAAAGATAAGCATTGAGATTCATCACAGATGGAAAAACTTGTTCATGAATTACCTTTAGATATTAGCTAAATATAATAAGTTTAAGTTCTGTAAGGTATTCTGTGTCAATTCAACCAGAACTTTAATTGTTTTTTCTTTTTTTTTTAACTGGATCAAAATCACAATTTTTACCTGGGAACACACCAGAAGTCTAAAAAAGAATCAGAATCATGTAATTTTTACAAAGAATTTGGTACTTTTTCTAGTAAAATCTATTGGCTGTGTGCATTTTATGCTAATGCTTGTGAAAGTATATTTTGCACTTCTTTGTTAGAGTGTAAAAATGAACATTTTCAGTTTGCATGCCTTCAACTTTTTCAATATTTTAAATATATCAAATATCCATCTAGATGACTTGTGTGCGAACGCCAATAGCCTAGTGGTTAAGTGTGCTGACACAGCACTGAAGGTGCTCGTGGTGACTTGAGTTCGATTCTTGGCTCGCAATCTCTCCTGTCTCTGCTCCCAATGTTTTCCTGTCTGTAATCTACACTATCTTATCCAAATAAAGGTAAAAAAAATAATTGTTTAAATAAAAAACTTTTCTTTTGTGACCATCATTTTTATATGAACATGGTTCTGTCTGTATCGGGATATCACTTTGGCTCCATGTCCAAACTGTTGAGTATTATCCATTTTCAATGGTCAAAACCATTGTGGTAGAAGTGTGAGCCACTTTGCACTTCATAAAATGAAAATAAAAAAATCTCATCCCAAACTTTAGAACAGCAGTCTTTGTTTGACGGAAAGACAGAAAGTGCTTGAGCTTTTTGAGTAACCTGCCTGGAAGAACTCATTACTTTTGCGATTCAGTTTGGTGCCTCTTGTGGCGCAGATGCACACTTCACCTTTAACACTTCTTCCCAGCACGACAGTTGCTTTAGCACACACCTCTGAACTCTCAACATGCTGCCACTTGTTGAGCTTTCCTCTGAAACCGGTCTCATAAAGGGGCATGTTCTCAAGGAAAGCCTGTCGGCGCAGTGAATCACCAACACCGGATCTCTCACTGAGATGGTCCGCTGCCTCTCTTCTCACGTTCTCACGCTTTTCCTGTTCGCTGTCAAAATAAGCTTGCACATCCTCCCACTGACATGTTCCCACCCAGCATGCTCGCATAGAGAAATAATTTTACTAATTAACTGCATTATAACCTCACTGTACGTCTATGGAAAGCAGATTGGAAAAGTACAGTACTGTACACCAACAAAAACTCTAATTGATGTTAGACTTTATCTTTATGTCGTAAGTTTCCTGTCGTAATTTCATAACTGATTAGTCATCATTGTGTATATTACTAAGATTAATATACTATGAATTGTTCTTTGGGATTGTGGTTGTTGACATACACTTTCTGGTTGAGATATTACATTGCTCCAAGGGAATGTGACTCATTGCAGTGGCTCAATGAGGTTTTGTCAGGTGTAAAGTTAATATTTATTTGCTTGTAACACTGTGAGGATCAGACATGCTTTTAAATCACTTTAGGTTGGCAACAGTGAAAATTTGATTTTCTCTTAAAATGTTATGTAAGCTACATATTCTGAGACATGGGACCCCTTTAGTTTTATTTTCGGAGTATATTTCAACACACTGTCAATCTAAGCCTTAGGGTTTTTCAGCTGCAGAGTGAATTTAACTGTTTATATGGTATATGTGGATTAGATCAGGGGTTCTTGAACTTTTTCCTCCAAGTACCACCTCAGAAATAAATTGTCCCTCCAAGTACCACCATGTAACAGGTATTGAAGTACAGTAGCACAGTAGGCCTAATTAAGCAGCTACAGCACTGCACAGTTCAAAAACAAGGCAGATTAATTCTTCTAATTAAGAATATTTATTATTGTCAGCCACTTAAATGAGAAGTTTAGCCTATAACAATCAATTTACTGATCACATCAGTGTTATCCTACCGGTCAAAGGGTTAAAAGTGTTCATTTTTTTATTTGAATTATTCAGCGATTTCTCCGCGTACCACTAAAAGGAAGCTTGTGTACCACTAGTGGTATATGTTGATTATACAGTATGTCGATTATATGGTTGATTTTTTAAAATATGAACGATCTAGCAGATATTCTACACATAATTGATACTAACTATTCTTTTTTGTATTTATTTACTGTTTATTTATGTATTTTTTTCATTCATTAATATTCCTTCGTCTTAGTCCCTTTATGTATCAGGAGTCGCCACAGCGGAATGAGCCGGCAGCTTATTCAGCACGTTTTACACAGCGGATGTCCTTCCAGCCACAACCCAGTACTGGGAAACACCCATACATGATTATTCACATACATTCATACACTACAGCCATTTAAGTTGATTCAATTCCCTTATAGCACATGTCTTTGGACTGTGGGGGAAACCGGAGCACCTAGAGGAAACCCATGCGAACATGGGGAGAACATGCAAACTCTACACAGAAACGCCCATTGGCCCAGCTGGGGCTCATACCAGTGACCTTCTTGTTGTGAGGCAACAGTGCTAATTACTGAGCCACCGTGCCACCGTGCCACCCTAAGCATTTTTTTGTAATTGTAATTTGATTTTGTTTATGGGGGAAGGGCTGGGAATAATATTTGTATCTATTTTCCGGTAAAACTTTCCTGCTATGTTTTGTAAAAGTAATAATAGTCATCTTGAATCAGTCAAACTAAATTACTGTTTGTTTTTTTCCTAAAAACAGAGAGATGATATTTCAATTTTGTTCAATTTTAAAAATTCCTTTTGCATTTCTTAAAAATTTCATCACTTTAAATCTTAAATCAGTCTATTTTTTTTTAACAAGATTAATTTTTAATTGGTTTAAAAATGAAGAAAGGGATCTAAATGTAAAACAGTGTAAATGAGCACACACAATAAAGTAACCAGCAAGCATATATAAGGAATTTTGGATCAGCCAATGTCGGATTAATTTAAAGCTATGGCGTATCAGTTATAATATAATAATGCCCACTACTGGTGGTTTATTAATTACATGAAGTTAATGAGTTGCCCATCTTTAGAATAATTCAATATTTTTCTCAGAGCACAATCCTTAATATAATCTGTATTCCCAAAATCAAACAAAAAGTGTAGCAGGGGTAATTAATGTATCGGTGCTCTTTGGATAAGACATTTTACAAAGATAAACAACAAAATCAAAAGTCCAAGGCACTCGAAAAATAAGTGAAATAATTAAAAACCTTAACTATCAACAAGTTAATAAGCTGTATTTTATTATCACATTCACTTTAATAATCTGTCTAAAACCAAGTGAGAGTCAATAAACTGTGCATGAGCATGTTAAATCTGTGTTTAGAACCTTTTTATTATTATTAAAAATAGAAGCTATACAATTACACATATGGGTTCAGTCTGTTACCCTTTTAATGTGGCTTTCTGAAAATGGCTTGTTGCAGAATCTCACAGAACCCGCACCTTGTTGGTCTTTGAAATCACGTGTGATTGTTCAAATTCAGACCGTACAGCTTTTTGGGATGATCCCTCCAAGCCGATCTTCCAACCACTGACACATGGGCACATCTAGAAGAACCTTTATGGTTATTTTGAGTGAGCCACTCAGAAAAAGGATGCAAGACTTGCATGCTCTAGGCAACACTAGCGGTCCCGATGGAGAGTAAAATCAGAAACATATGCAGCAAAGCCACACTGTGGGGTCCAAACTTCTAATTACAAGATGAGCATCAACCAACCACTCATCCAGCCTCAAAGTAAAGTCAACATATAGTAAGCCAACGTTTCAATCTATGCACTTACAGGGTGTTTCTCTTTTCTGTTTGTCTGTTTGTTTATTTAGCTTATTTCTATACAGGCATTTTAAGCCATAAGCGGATTAAAGACCCTTGCACACAGCAGTGACGAGTGACAAAAATGTGAACATTAAATCAAAATGTTTTATTTTGTTAGTTTTAAGTAAACTACTAATGTGGCCTTGCTAATAACTATAGCAAAGTTGTAAAATAATCATTTATGTTGGTGATAAAACCCTAATGGGCAATGCACAGATCTGTGTAGGATCCCAAAAAAAAGCCAAAGCTGAAATGACTGCCAACATATTGTGTATCACTAAAACGATTCCTAAACAAAATAAAATGCTTTATAATCATTTTAACCATATTTATTTCTTCTCACTCCACAGGAAATTCATTAAATTTAACAGTAATCACAACAGAAACTTAAAAATTTTATATAAACATCCAAATTACTGTGCCACTGACTATAAACAACATGCATTTATGCATTAAACTTTTGAAAGCAAAACTGAAACTTGTGGCTTATGAACTGCATCTAGACTGTAGCTCTGCCTCTTATCCCTTTGCCCAGAGGAGAACTGGTTGCCCGACTGTGCCTTGTTCCTCCCGAGGTTTGTTCTCCATTTCCATCATTTGGTAGAGTTTTGGTTTTTTGCCACAGTTGCCATTGGCTTGCTTTGGTTGGTGTCAGTGAAGCTGCCCTTCGGTGGATCTTTCTTCAACACTGATTTGCATGAAACTGAACTGATTCATAATGTGCTGTGATGCGCAGATCAGCTCCATGTCACCAGGAAAAGGTCACACCTCTAATAGCATGTGCTTTTGTACTGTGTAAATACTGTCAGTCAGAGTAGCTGTTAGCCATATCAGTTTGAGCCTGAATCAGACAGAAAGTGAAAAGGACACAGCTGAACCTTACGCCTGCTCTCCAAAATAAAATCTGACAAGTGTCTTTCACGCATATTCGGAACGAGCATGTGTATGTAAGTAATATGACACGTTCTCATATCTTTTGTGAGTTGTTATTTGAGATGTAGAATGCAAGGAAAGCGGCTGCATAGAGAGACACTGCAGTACTGCTAAAGATTGTGGGTGTTGACTGTGGTTTGACGGATAAATATGAATTTGTAGCTAAATTGTTAATCTGCCAAACAGCTTTCCCGTTGTTTACATCCTTGTTTACGTCCTCGCTACAACGTACATCAATTTTAACAAAATTAAAATACTTACAGGTTGTGGTTCACAGTCCACAGCTTCTTCTATTATGGTTGAAGCTGCTCCTTCTTTGAGGAGTTTGAGGATGCTGTCCTTTGTCAAATGCTAGCTATACGTTTTATAATTCTCTGCAACATAATTAAAATTAAACTGTAAGCACTTCTCTCTTTGTTTCATGTCCTTCGGAAGCCCCAATACAGAAACAGAACAAGCTCTGTGGAATAGCACCATTTGGACGGCATTTTAGCCTTCTCTGCTATAACATTACAGTACCTCTTGCTATGCCCCTTCACCCTTCATGATGAATGTGCGTAACCTGAATAGTTTGTGATCTCACTAACCCTGATGTATTTTTTTGTAGTCCCCAATGTTGGTTCACTGTAGGCTTTGCTAAGCTAACTCTGTAACGCCCCATTCACACGAGGCTTCAGCGTCAACGCTTGACAGAGGGTGTGTCTGAAGTTGGGGCTGACGCGACCGCCATAGCAGCATCAGCCAATGAAATTAGTCAACAATCGGCTACTGTCTGGGCTGGTGTATTTGCATACAGCAATCTGATTGGCTGACGCTTCCATTGGCGCTTGAAAAGTTAGCGAGCAACGCCACTAAAGCAGCGCTGATGGATCCACAATGCAGTTCGGCAAAGCCTGACGTCACCCATTCAAAGTAAATGGTAAGCGTTGACGCTGACGCCCCGTGTGAATGGGGCGTAAAAGCCAGATCTCTTTGCATTGAACTTTGAGTGTATTACACTCAGAGATGTTGTTTATGTTCACACAGCAGCATTACACATCAACTAAAGTTTAAACTATGATATCGTAGTGGACCACCCCTTTACTACTTCTCATGTCTGCGAGACAAGTATCTGCTGAGACTCTTTCGTATTTGCAAACCCCAGATTATTCATATCAATGAAGCTGCAGAAACTGTCATAAAAACACACGTCTGGACCAAGCCCCTCCAACGACTTCCTTCGCTACAACATCCATATTGACCACTACATTTTTCCTCATTCAAAACTATGTATGAAACTTTTTGTATATTCTATAGTCTTTGCTTATATTGGAGAAACTGTGGTAATAATCTTTCAAATCACTAGTAGATTCCTGTAATCATTATGAAAGCAATATTATTAGAATAACCACTTCTATCCATGATAAAATCTGTAATATTCTTAGACCTACATTTCTTACCTGACCGGAGGGTTCGCTGCTGATGGACTCAGTTTTGTAGTTTTCTGACATGCGCGAGCGCGATCGACAGGGTAGGGTGGCTGTGCTGCCCACCCTCATGTGATTGGACATCATCAGCTCAGAGGGGCCTGTGATTGGACTGTCATCGGTCGGGGTGTCCTGAGGGCTACTGCTCTCTGGGGATGTGACCTCCGCCTCCATGGAGCTGTAGCCATTCTCATGCTCAAAGTCTCGGCTATCTTTACTGTCTTTGCTGTCGCGAGTGAACGACGAGCGGGAGATGACACCAAATTTTCGTGTCCGTTTCCCATTCTGTCCGTTGTGTGTGGGGCTGCCGGCTGTCTCAGAGGAGACGCTTCGCTTGTGGTCGTTAGAGACGTCCACAAAGTTGCCCCCATTGCTACCATTGCATGGAGGGAGAGGAGCCTTGCGTTTGATTCTGCGCAACATGATCAAGTAGATGCAGCCTCCATTCCAGCACTGGTCCGCCAAGTAACTGTGGACAAAAAAGAGGATTTTTATTATTTATTAAACTGCTATTACACATCATCACACTGTAAATCAACCAGTTTGACTAAATAATCTCTTTTCTTTCATTGTAAAAGGGATTACAGAGCTGTCCATCACATAATTTACAATCACAGGAAACGCACTGCTGGATGATCATCTGCATGCTGACTGACCACACCCTGACTCTCTAAATATTTTAATAGTATCTTGATCTAGTTCAATGATAGACTCGACTGATCTAGTTTCAATTATCAATAGCTCATAATGTTCAACTATACGTTAATCTCCTTAATTGTCCTTTTGTCATATAAAGTAATTGTATGACTTAAAAATAAAACGTGGAACATATGGTTGCCTTTAATATTTAAGAGTGCAGTACATATTCATTTTATTTTTCCTTTTCTCATTTGTCCCAAAATATTATAGCAATAATATTTTAAAAATGCAATCGGACCAGCCCATTCTCCTGGAAAAAAAAAACTACAATCTTTACGGACATTTAGTCCAAACAGTCCAAACTGTACTCACTTTAACAGTATTAAAAGAATTGTCAGAATATACATTGAACAAAAAGGCAGCACAAATACTTTTAATATTAATAACAATAATAAAACATTAGTAAATATTAGAACAATCATGTGACAATGATTAGAAATAATATTGTGACACTGGAATACTGGCTACATAATGCCTGTGTGTGTGTGTGTGTACGTGTTTTTGTGACAGGTCAGGACACTAATCTGTATAATGAAACAGGTATTACAAAAAGGAGGAGAAATACGAGGACATTGGTAATGTCCTCATTTCTCAAAAAGCTTATAAATGCCACAGAATGAGTTTTTTCTCAGTTTTTGTCTCCTGTGATGATTGGGTTAAGGGGTAGAGAGGGGTGAGGGCAATACAATATACGGTTTGAACAGTATAAAATCAATGAAAACCGATGTATTGTACCTAATTTTCACAAAAACAAACATGTGTGTGTTTGTGTGTGCGTGTGTTGTATTGTATATATACTGTAAGATCACATAATACAATCACATTTTTAAAGTTTTAGAGTTTTAAAAACATAAGAGAAAAACTGACAGAATCGTATTATTCCTTTGTGTGAACACTACCTTTAACCTGTAGTATTCAGAAAGCAAACAAAAGGGCTTTGAAATCTGTCATAATTAATGGTTACAGGATTATCTGGGAGTTTCTGAATTAAGGAACGGCACTGATACAAAAAAAAGTGCATAGCATGTTTATACCATGTCTAGACAAGTGCAAAAAATCTTGATGGAAGAAACTGATACGCTGATATACTGATAAACAGCACCTCGGGGACTTGTCCTTATACACTACGTGTCAGACAACGCAACCCAAAACTTTGACTGCTGAAAACACTTTCACAGGTTTGCTTTTTTATGGCCACCATAGGTCTCTCACGCGATTCTTGTAAAAAATGCTTAGACTGACATATTTATAACTGTACACTGAACAATATTCAGCTGGTTGAGGCCCGAAACGTCATTATACATTAACAAGTTAAAATGATCATAGTTAATCATTTGTGCTCCAAAGTTTGGCTTTAAATGAGCCATATAAAGGATGACCTCAAAGTACAAAACACTAGGGGTTTATATAATCTTGAACAGGCTTTTTAAACACCCATCCTCATATCTTTAAGAGGATAATTCTCCAAAAAATAAAACCCTGTCATCATTTATGATGAAGGTCTATAATCAATTATAAATCACTCTGTCGTTCTAAAGCTGTATGACTTTCTTTCTTCAGTAAATTCAAAAACAAAACACTGAGAGATTTCTTAAAATATCTTCTTCTTGTGTTTTTTCTAAGTCATACAGGTTTGGAATGACACAGCGATTGATAATCGATGATAGACCTTAAGTTTTAAGTGTCTTTTTCCTTTAATACATGAATAAAGGGCAAATAAATACATAAACTGCTGAACAACGATTTATAAATTTAAAACGAGGTCATAAGAGTGAACACACCTTGAGTTTAACGAAAGTCAGTGTTCCAGGGTCAAATGAGCTGACAATGTCCTTCAATACTATGGTAACACTACATCCAGAGTCGCACACAGGTATAATTAACTGAGGCTGAGTGAAATGTTTCCCCAGTTTTTTCAAGCTTCCAGTAGTACAAAGGCCTGGGGGAGTGGACTTTCCATGACAATGTGCCTCTGACCAGCCATAGTGACATGCTGATGTAACACACCAACAAAGCATTTGCTTACATCCCCTAAACAGCAAGCTAGACAACAGAGGAGACCCTAATGAAAAACGCCAAAATGAGATGAAGCCTTTAACAGAAAATCAAAGTTTTAGGGGTGGGGGGTAAATAAAGTTGCAATGATGTTAGTCCTACATGCTTTCATTACATGATTTCCACATGAAATTGAGCTTGGCAGATGAAGAAATGTGGACTGCTGGAAAGGGTGCAGGATTTTGATTAATTGCACAGCCCTAGGAGAAAAGCTTATTAGGCCTGATATATTGTCACAGAAATTGTTGCAATAAGCCATATTATTGTCATTTTTAGATCATTTTATGCCACTGAATGTATAATGATTATATAACAGCATAATAATGCAAATAGCCATAAACACTTTAAAATACTTATCGATCTTAAGATTATTTAGATTCGATAATTTGATGTTAACAAGGTAAATCTCATATTGTATTTAATGTTAAATGTCAGATTAGGTAAATATCCAATTACTCCAATTACCATTTACCAGTGAGGTAGAAGGTAAATTTAATTGTAAAATAGTTTTAACCTTTGTGAAGCAATAGATCCTCACAGATCTACTGTGGGACGTTAGGTCTGGGTTCACAAAAAAAATTAACAATGGCTTGACCCGAAGATGGAAAACAAAAAGTGAATTTTATTTACAGTGCACCCTAAAATGTCCACTAAATATAGTCAAAAAAAGTATCAAAACAACACAACAAAACAGCAAAAGAAAGTACTAAACCCTAAATATAAATCCAAATTTACACAAACGAGTATCTGCAGTATACAAGAAAAGGTCGCTCACGGCTTAACGATACCACTAACAGGTAAGTATTAATTTTCATAATGGCCTTTTTTTTGTTGACATAAACATAGTGTAACATGCAACTCAAACAGAAACCCCAATGTTTTCAAACTGTAAATTAAACAATACCAAAACACAAATCTAATGTCATCAGGATACGTGTGCACCCGATCTCCGATGACCCAACAGTAGAACATAAATTGAGGTAAGTGACAGTGTGTTTATGCGTGTTTGTGAGTGTTTGTATATGTATGTGTGTGTGTGTTTGTGTGTGTGTGCGCCAGTACTGCCGTTCCCAGCGGTGAAGATTAGTTCTTCACACCTTATTTGTGAATTTATAAATACTGTATATATTGCAATTGCAAAAATTGAGGTCATCTACAAGTGCAAGCTTATTGTAACAGGCCTGATGCTTATTTGGTCTTATAAACTTCATAATTAAAAGGATTATTGACCCAAAACTGACCCTTTTTGTTATTTGCTCACCCTTAGTCAACCCAGGATGTTTCTGTCTGTCTTTGCATAACATGACAGTAGGTATTGTAGCTTAAATTGTAGTCCTTGGTGAGTCATAAAATGGTAACAGCTACCAGTCAAAGAAACATGTTTCATCCCATGCTTTTACGATGCACGTAACTATTAGCTTATGTCAAAAAGACATAAAGAAATCACAAAATGTGTTTAATGACATAAGCCGTGTCTCCATGCATCTATTTTTATGCATATTTTTGAATTTTATGTTAAAATTCTTAATAGCAACACCAAAATGTGATAAACCTTTTATACAATGAGAAAAAATGTGCAAAAACTAGAAAGTATTTATTAATTTACTGAATAAATTCCAGTATGTACATAAATTACTGTGATTTTTGTCTTAACAGATCATGTTATAATAAAAAATTTTGAAATCTAAAAAGCTCTTCTGGTCATCCTAAAATCTCTCAGCCTAAGTCGGTCATCAAATAGTTCGGTATTATTACCTCCCAGATCTGTCTTGAGTTATTGCGTTTTGTCATCTTCTGAGGTGCAGGTCATTTATTATACAAGAAAAAAAGGCCCACAGTGGATTCTCCTACCACAGCAAATTCCATTTTCCTTTGAGATTTGGGGCCAGTTTATCAGGAAGTGATGATTTTGTCTCTTTGACTCATTAGATGAAAACGGTGCTTTATTTGTAAATGTTTTATAAAATATTCCAGTTTTGGGCATAAATCTAATTAGCATCTTTGCATGGAAACATAGCTGCAGTCTTTCAGTCTTTGAGTTTTGTCTGTTTATCGACACCATATCCAGTGCAATCAGTGAAATAACACGGTACAATACATTCCCCTTATAAAGACTATTTCATGGCATACCTCACTTAAAGTGTTAGTCATGAACCTCTGTGTTTCTGTCAAAACGATGCACTCTGCACTCTGGCCAGCTGCTAATGACAGAGCAGGGTCAACCAAGTATGTTTTTTGGATGATTACAGAGACTGGATATCCAAACATTCCAAATGAATTAGTCATGAATATATGCTTTTAAATAAACGACATGTTTTGATAGCTTCAGTTCAGCTCCTCTCTTGAGATCAGGATCAATGAGGTTTGCAAAAGGCAGACACATTAGATCTCCTGGAGCTAAAAACATGCAAGGACTGAAAGAACTGGCAAGTTAAAAATACAACAAAGTGAGGAATTTTCAGGAAATGGCAAGTCGATGAAGATCACAATTCCCCGCAGAAGAGCGAAGCGAAGTATGTGTGCAGTATCTGACAGGGAAAGATCAGATGTTTTCAGGTAAGAAAGCACGTCTCTGGAATGTGTTGGTTTGGCACAAAGTCTGAAGTTTCAAAGCAGCTGTGGTCTCATTTCTGCTCAATGAGAGAGAACGGACTTTGGGCCTCGAGTGTTTCTTTATTGTGGCGTCTCTATTCTTTAGTCATCTATATGATAATGAAACGTCTCTGACCCATTTCTGTCATGATTTGTTTTCCTCGAGCTTCCCTTTTTGATAAGAACAAAGTTTGTGATGTTTTGGGATTTGAGACGAAAATCATCCCACATGAAAATCAACGGAAAAAAAGGAGAACATATCTTGACATAACTCAGCTGAATCTATCTTGCCACGTGTATAATCCAAATCTGCTTTCCTAGATTCTGATGACAGCCCCAATCTCAGTGCTAGACTGGAGAAGTTACAATGCATTCCAAAAGATGCACAAATCTGATACATTGTTCGACTAGGATGTACTGTATAAAAACAAAAAAAGGATATTGTAACATGCAACGTCTTTTTAGTCCATAAAATCTTCAAAGTGCAACTGATGATGTCCATCTTGATAACATATATCAGATGAAGACAACTGGTAGGCACGTCCAAACGCATCCTGTGTTTTCTTTTGAATACTTGAAATTGCAAAGAAACTGAAACAGCAACAGATTAGTGCAGAAGAAAAAACGTTTGGGTCGGGATCTTTTCATTGGTTGTTGATCGCATTTTTTAAGATGTGGGTGTTGCCCTTGATAAAGGAGCCAGATCTCAAAGGGAGTTTTCAGGCAGTTGTGGTCAGGATTTACACAGACTAAATCATTGTAAAGTCACAAGAGAGAAGTCTGTGATTTTACCAGAAGATCCAGTTATGACATTTTGATGAAAGGCTGATTAAAAATTTAAAGGTCAAAAGGAAACTTACAAAAATGAAACATGCATGGATGACCTGAATAAAGGCCCCTGTGTTCAGTACTTCAAGTGAACCAAAGAATGTATTGGTGTGATGCCATTTCGAACACAATCAGGCCAAAGCAAAAGTTGTTTTAAAAGTTAAAAAAAAAACTTTTCCTTTAAACTACCACTAATCTGGGATCACTACTATTCTGATATATTTATTTTGATTAGCATGTCAGGGTCAGTCATTCATCTGTAAAATTATAAACACCAAGAAGCTGTTTTACAATATAAATTAAAGGACAACTCCAATTTAACACGATCAATGCTACAAAATAAATTTGACATGTCCATCTTAACTGTTATTTTCTCTGATATTGTTTGTTGATTGTATGTTTATATTCTTTATACAGGTACATTAGTTGGGTATTACATGTGTATTATATATTTTTAAATCTTGATCTAAAAAAACAGAAACGTGCGCACATCTAAAAATCTCGAAGGCAGGTGCTTGTTCAAAAATATACTCAATAGCAATCAAAAAAGGAGAATCTGCACACTGCCACTTCAGCTCTCAAAACATCTTTAATTTGACAACGTTTCGACCTACATGGTCTTCATCAGGAAAAAAAAAAAAAAAAAACCTGATGAAGACCATGTAGGTCGAAATGTTGTCAAATTAAAAATGTTTTGAGAGCTCAAGTGGCAGTGTGCCGATTCTCCTTTTTTGATTGCTATTAAATCTTGATCTAAACAATAAACTCAGGCATGAGCTAATGCTGGGAGAATCAAATTGATCAAAACATTTTCATGTGCATTTTCTCAGAGTCGTAGTTCACCTGGACGGAACGTGATTGTGGGAAACAAAAATGGTTGGGAGAAGAAAAATGAGTGAGAGAAAAAACTGTTGTCCAAACACTTCCTGTTCACTCTGGGAATCAGTTCACCATACGGAGCGTGTCCGTCAGTCAGCGCTGATACATGCATTCACTGAATCAGCGGTTGTATAAGAAGGGCGACGATCGTAGCGCAGCTTTAATGGAAAGAAAGTGAATGCAGACATTATTATATTTGTTTCAATGTGCCTTCAAGAATAAAAATAGTAGAAATATGCATGGGAAAAAACTTAAACGGGATGATAGCGGGATAGAATGGTAAAATACAGGAGAATCCCAGCAAAAACAGGAGGGTTGACATGTATGAAGTGAACAGGAAGTGTTTGTGAAACAACAGTTTTGCAAGGGAATTCAAAAACTTAAAAAATATATATTTTCTTATCACTCAGTTTTTTTCTCCCACCATCACGTCCCTCCCAGGTCTCCATAGTAAAACTATGCAAAATCATATTCAAAATCAAAATCAATTTAATCAGTCAATAATGACATTGGGTCAATCGTTCTGAAATAATGACAACTGTGTTTGTGTCACTTCTAAATGAACTACAGCTCTGCGTGAAAATACTACATGTAATCTTTATTCCAAACCAACTTCATAAATGAGCGTTTGAAATAAATCCTTCTGTAAGATGATTCTGTAGTCATGTGATGATTAGACACACTGACTCAATATAAGCTTGCCTATAAACACGATGTTGATCTTGATGCATTGATTTTGACAGGAGAAAGGACATCACAGAACGTTTTCGGCAGTAAAGGTTTAAAACAAAATTAGTTGTGAACTTTTTTTTGTTTGTGTTTTGTTTTGTAATCTGGCTGAGAAAAACTTACAGGCCTTTCAAGAGTTCACACTTAGTTGATGATTGATAATAAAGCTTTTTTGGCATGCTGTCCCGTTAGAGAGCCCTGATCTTATGAGATCCTCTAGCTCTGGGCTTTCTCCCGTTTGCAGGGCAAGAGGGGAGTTTGAGCTCAGGTAGATGAGCTTATTTCTAGCTAAATGACATATATGGATAACTGAGGAGAGGTGTACTTGCTGAGAGATTGACTATGGTATCAATTTTTTTGTGTTCAGTTTAATTAGGGTGCGTGTTATTTGGACTGTAGGAGGAATCCGGGTAACCCGGATAAAACCCACGTGAGCATGGGGAGAACAAGCTAAACTTTGCACAGAAATGCCACTTGGTTTAGTAGGGACTTTAACCAGAGACATTCTTGCTGTGAGGCAAAAGTGCTAATCACTGGGCCGCCGTGTCGCCCATCTGAAAAGGAGGGGAAGTAGGGGTGGGTGGGTTCTTCAAGACGAGGATATTGAGATATTGAGAAGAAAACTCTGGTTATTTATAGAGAATTAGGAATCATCTGATTGGATAATCAATCATGAGCTGATGCTGGAACAGCTGAGAACAATCATAAGCACGTGATCCTCTCGAAATTAGTTTATAAATAAACTTCACTTATATTTGTTATACTGTATGTATTGCTTACATGGGTTTCCACAAAGACTTATCAGTTTCTGTCTAAATTTACATTTTGTGACATTCAGATTTTCAGAGTTTGCCTTTCATTTTTCAGTGACAAAATAGATATTCAAAATTATTCACTTTGTGTTTCTACATCTAAAAGGATTGGAATAGCGTGATGGTGAATAGTGAGAATTTTAATTTAGCAGTGAACGGCCTCTTTAATAAAAGGGAAAGGAGCATCTGAACTGAGTGAGTCTGTGGTTCTAAGCGTGATTTATACATGTGATGACATGAGTTCAGTGAATGTCATTATTTAATCTTGCTAGACCGTTCAACTCATGCCTTGCCAACCCACACATGCTGGATCATGAGCAGAGGGCAACATAAACATTACATTACCACACAATAAAGTGATATAACAAAACGCTGTAATGGCTCTCATCAACCTCATATCAATCAAAAGCCATAAACTCCTTTCATTCAGACCACTGATCAAACACTAGCCAACTACCATCTGCATCTGAAATGATGGATGAAAACCACCGAGCAAAATGTAGGGAACGACAAAGTATTAGTGGAGGTATCGAAGGAAGGAAAGAACATGAATGCAGATGAATGCTTGAAAAAAACTCACTGGGCCTTGTAGCTGTGGCTTGCCATCTCAGCAGGTGTGTGCCATGCACTGATGGAGCGCTCTCAAATGATTGCCCACATCAACGTCCCACTGAGGCAGACACGCGTTCATTATGACACCCAAGAGAAGCAACTAAGATGAAAAATGAGATAAAAACCTGTCTTTCTAAAGACCTGTCAGGCAAATCAGCGTCTGATAAAGACCAAACAAGAAGAAAAACAAGCCGTGATCTCAGCCCCTCTGGCGCAGCGACAAGGAATTTAAGCTGCAGTAAAAGCTAATGGGTCTCAGAGAAACCCAGCAACAGCCCTGCATTGCCTCTTTCAGGCTAAACCACAGCTGCAGTAGGGAAATCCATCCCTTCCAGCCAAGCACAATTTAGGCAGAACAGTGACCAACACGGATTGACTGAAATGTTCTGAAAGTCCTCGTGGCCCTCTGAGCGACGTGGGATGATTTGTTGTCACGGAATGAAGGACGCCCAAGACTTTTCCCATACAGCACTGGCTAAATAATTCAGAACTGTGTCTTCCTCCACAGCACTGTGTTTGCAATCTTGGATTTGGCAGGCGTCTCAAAGTGGCGTCTATGGGTGGGCTTTATCAACGGTGCAGACTTCAGGTTGGGTAGACCTTCATTTAATATCCATTGCTGAATCCTCCAGAAACAATTTTTCCCATGGACATGAGCCAAGCGACTATATGTGCACCTGGATATCATATGTTGCAGCAGATTCTGCATGCTCATAAGAATAAGCTGATACTGTGATGTGCCAAGTATGGAAATTCCATTTCTTGGGTTGGATTTAGATACTTTTCCATCATATTCATCATAACGACTTGCACGGAAATCATCACAGTTAAGCCCTGTACAGATTACATAATTTCGTTTTTTTTATTTTGGCACAATTTGCTTAACATAGGGTGTAATGAGGATATGTATACAACAAATGGGCATTTACAAGATTCAATCCTTTTGTGCCAGTGTAGTGTGCCACAGTGCACGACAGCCAATGCCATTTTTGAGGCACTTCAAAACATTACAGACATTCTAGAATGATTAATCTTTTCCAAGTTCCATCACATTGGTGACACTGACCAATGGGACAACACAATCTCTTCCATAGTAGGGTTGTCAAAAGTATCAACCTACAGTAGGTGCCAATCGGTACTAGGGCTGTGCAATTAATAGCAATCGCAAAAAAAAATGTTTTAAAAATCACAATTTAAGCACATGCAATTTCTAAATCGCAAAGTCTAAAATCTGCAATTTTATCTATTCATTTATTTAGATTTTTGTTCACGTTCTTGTGCGCATGATTTTAATATGTTTACCAATCAGAGCTGACGCAGCACACCGGGCAATTACAGCTAAGCTGAGCGGGAGAAAGATGTCAACCAATCAGAGCTCACTCCACGTACGACGAAGTTGAGCGGGAGAACCGAATAGGTGGTTTTGATTTACATTAGTTTTTATTTATTGTTCTGACTGGAATTGAGGTTAGTTCATCTTTATTTTTTCATCTTGTCTGTTTTTAAGACAATTTATTACAGTTTTGTTTATCAAGCAGTGAGTACTACTGTGCACAGTATGTTTTTAACTAGAGTTGAGGTTAGTTAATCTTAATTTATTTTATGTTGTCTGTTTTAAAGACAATTTTACTACAGTTTTATTTATTAAATTTAATACTATGTTATTTCATTGTGAAATGTTTTGTTGTGCACTTCTTGTGCACTGAATACATTTAGAATGTGTGTATGTAGCGCGTTTGAAAAAGCAAAAACAGTGGCCAAAATCGCACAGAAAATCGCAATATTCCTTCCAAAATTCGCAATATGATTATTTTGTCCATATTGCACAGCCCTAATTGGTACTGAAATTATAAAGGAAAGAAAGCTTAGTAGCAACAGTACGCTTGTACGACGATCACGGGACTCCTATGACAGAATCAAAGGATAGATGTTCGCAATTGATAGTCGCGGCACTTCTGTGGCCTGTTGAGTAAGTACTGGAATTCATTCATTCATTTTCTTGTCGGCTTAGTCCCTTTATTAATCTGGGGTTGCCACAGTGGAATCAACCGCCAACTTATCCAGCATATTTTTTACGCAGCGGATGCCCTTCCAGCTGCAACCCATCTCTGGGAAACATCCATACACACACATATTCACACTCATTCACTACGGACAATTTAGCCAACCCAATTCAACTATACCACATGTCTTTGAACTTGTGGGGGAAACCGGAGCACCCGGAGGAAACCCACGCAACCACAGGGAGAACATGCAAACTCCACACAGAAATGCCAACTGACTCAGCCGGGGCTCGAACCAGCGGCCTTCTTGCTGTGAGGCGAATGTGCTACTCACTAAGCCACTGTGGCGCCCAGTACTGGAATTAGCATGTAAAAAAACAAATCAGACAATTACAGAGATATTTATATTTTATACAGCTTCTTGATGGCAGAATGTGTGTCGTAGACTTCATTGCAATGACTGTTCGTGAAGCAACTTGTAATCTGGCATACAGTAATTGGTTTCTACAACACTTAAAGATTTTATCTAGACAAAACTGCATAATCTGACAGTGACTGTTACAACCAAAAAAAAGATGATAAATCTGAACAGGGTTTAGAGCGTGAGAATTTTTATAAAATTATGAAATCGGCATATAGGGGACACAAGAAGAATGCAAAGATCCCAGATTATGGTCATCATCAGGGAAGCATGGAGTGAAAGACCTCGGGTTCATGACAGGATGACGTTTTAAGTCTTTAAGCATGCACTTACGAGTTTCTGCCAAACAAAGTGAATTCCATCAGTCTGCAGGAGAGGAGACGAGAGGAAAATCGGTCTATGAATTCACACCCACAGTCTTGCGTTTGTCATGATTTGTGTAATGTCAAAGAACGATCAGATATGGGATTGCAACAAACAGATGAATGAGAAGAAGAGTTGAGCTCTAGGAGCAAGTACACATGAACTGATTTCTGTTTTTTTAGAACATCTGATATCAATAATTATTATGCAATGATTGAAAGCATTATTTTTATATAAGAGCTTTTATCCAGATGCTGGAAAATATTTTTGCTCTCCATTTTGAGAGCGCTGAATAAAATGTTTGTACTAAATTTTAATGAATAAGAGTCCGGCCTAAACTCTTTTAGTTTTAGATGTAGTTAAATGTTCCTAAACACTTCTGAAACAGAACACTTTTAAGGATCACAGTTTAGTCCACAAGCAAATATTTTAGAAACAGCGAAAATGATCTGACTCGGCATGTACTCAAGAATCAATAGTCACTAAATATGGCCGATATAATATGACATTTGTTCAAACACAAAAACCACAAAGAAACAAAACAAGCAAACTATGTTTCTGTTGCTTTTTGTTGACAGTTAAATACTGGATAGTGTTTAATTACACATGATGGGCTGCTGTTCTATTCTGTTTGACACTGTCTTATTGTCATCCTAACATGAATAGGTTTTAAAAAGTCTATTAAAATTACTATTTGCAGTATATTTTAAATGTAATTCCTAACTTAAGCAATAATACACAACATCAAATAACATACCCAAAGCCACACCTGTAATATTACTTTACCTGAAAACAAACGGGTTTTAACCTATTGCTCACATAGCTGGAATGATTTTAATCGGGATGACAAGAAATCGCAGCATCCCTACAGTATATTTGTCAATTCTGCAACTCCTTGAAAAAAACTGAATCTACATTAGTAGTTCTTAATTGTTTCGCTTTTATTTATTTCACACTAAGCCTAAAGTGACGACTAACAGAAGAAACTGTCAAAATGTCACACGGTGAACTTCCAGGGAACAACATGTGAATGTGCAATCACATTAATAACAAGCTTCAGAAAAATAGGATTAAGATTAGGCTCAGCGCCCTGCTTTTTGCAACTGTTGCAAGAAACAGGCATCACAATATGCTAACGATGTCAGAAACGATAGGATTAACAAAAACTATTATTCCATAAAATTACAACTTAATTAAAATAGTAATGAGTGAGGATTTAAACCATATAAATCAAATAAAAATACTCTTATACTGCGTCCGATATCAGCTACTACTCAGTAGGTGCTGCATTTGAATTTGAATTAACTACTCGACCATTGCAAAAGTGCATTCTATAAAGTATAAATTTTAGCAGTAGGAATGGAACTCAGACGTTTTGTTATGATCACATGACCTACCCGAGTCGATTGCATCGCTTTACTCCCATTCATGAATTCTCTCATGGGGCATCATGGAATAGCATAGCGTCCATCAAATGCACACTTCAGAATCTGGCAGAAGTAGTAGAACATCAGAGTACTTCTTAAACAGTTTTTCGAATTCTATGAATTCAGACATACTGTTCTATTCGGCTCACATACTGTTTTTAGTATACTATATAGCAGGGGTGACCAATCCTGCTCCTGGAGATTGACCGTCCTGCAGATTTAAGTTGCAACCCATATCAAGGTGTGGTTCAGGTGTGTTTGATCAGAGTAAAAGCTGAACTCAGCAGGAAGGTCGATCTCCAGGAGCAGGGTTGAGCACCACTGCTATAAAGTATGCTTCAGATTGAGCCACAAACTTTGAAATCAATAATGTCAAATAAGTCACTTTTTAATTATATTTAACTGTCTTATCTTTTCTTACAAAAATGTGTTTTTTTATGAACTATATTTAATTTCACAAAGGTCACAGGTGTGTATACCAAACATAAAAATTGCTGAAAAGATAAATACAGATCATTTAAAAAATATATATCATTTTATGAAATTAGCTGGGGAAAATATTGCATTTGTAATACCAACACAACATTTTATATGTATGTTAATGCTTCACATACTTTTAATTTCAGTATTCAGCATTAAGTTGAACGTAGCAGTTGACTTTTTATAAAGTGACCCCTTTATACTGAAATTATAATGTGCTATAACGGTTGTGAGAAACAAAACATTACATATTCATGATCAAAATCTAACTAAACCACTCTCATTAGGCATAACCCCAAAGTTTTCTATGTATGGTCATAATAATGTTTTTAAATACTGTGTGAAATGATTTTTCTTTTGTCTCATCCAGGTTACCCTGAAAAAAAGAGAGAGGAAAATCTTTGCTAAGAATCCAAAAGTGCTGGCTGGAAAATGAGGAAAATCATGCTCTCGCTGGGCTGATTAGCTAATAATTTGGATTAGAAAAAGCTCAAAATAAGACCAGCTTGTTGGGAAAAACAAAGGAAATAAAAAATATTTGTAAGTCTTAACAGATTGAAGGCTTAAGACAGACAAATAAACTTTTCTAAGCTAAATTCTCTGAAATATGCACATACATGCAGTTGTTTTTAAGCCAAAAGTGAAATGAGGTGAGGGCGAGGACATGCATTTATAGCTTTTAACGGCTTTCCAACCACAGACATTCATCCTCACATTTCTTACAGTCTAAAAGTATTAAAAACAGCCATGTTTCCTGAGGTCAATAGTATATTCCTGAAGGTGAAGGACTCAATATAGCTAATGAATTGGCAAAGCTTATAAAATGAACTGTTGACTAAATATATCCAGATATTTAATAATTCAATTTATTGAGATAATCCGAATCACAATATTGATATTGTGTGCACTTCAAAATATAAATTATCATTGAAACCTATTGAAAAGAGTGCTTTTAAAGAATAATACAATACATTCACTCGAAACTCAATCCTTCAAAACATTCATAAAGACACACATGCACACACAAAATATCCAGAGAAAAATTATTTGTTTATGGATTCAGGAAGACACAAGGATGAACAAATGTTAAAAATGTATGTTTAGGGTGAACTAAACCCATAAGGTAACAAACTCACTTTTTAGGTTACAACTGGAGGCAAGACAGCAGCAATCCACAGAAACTAGTAAAGACATTCCACAGTGTGGTGGAGAGCTGAAGTAATAACCTCAGTCAGCAATCTCTCCATCAACAAGCCTGCAGAGGGGAAATAGAGCCCACCACAAGCGGCTCTGCATTTGAACGCTCTCAGATGGAGAGACAGATGTCAACACAACACAGCACAGAGCTTCTAATTTCTTCTATGAGTGCAGTTTTTGCATGCATAATGCATTTACTGTATGTGAGTGTGTTTTAGTTTGTGGGGAGTCTGGCTTTCAAAATAGTTTACTATACTGGTAGTTCTGAAATATCTGGTTTCCGTTATCTTGATTTGAATTAGGAACTCCCTATTTTTTATGGTGAGCTGCTATAGAAAACTCTCAAGCTACAATTATAGGGTCAGTGTCTCGTCAAATGACAAATGTTTTGGGGTTGAGAGAATTTTTCAAAAAATGCTCACCATAGTCATTTATTTTATCACATGATCACACAATCACTTCAGAAATGCTTCTAATATGCTTATTTGGTGATTGGGAAAAAACTATATAGTCAATGCTGAAAACTATTTGTTCTGCTTCACATTGAAAATAGTGTTGAGGATTCATTCGAAGCTTTAGCTTACAATTGGAAAACACTGAAACAGTTTGACCTTGTCCATATTTGGCCAATTCCATAGGCAGATCAAAAACATTCTGATCGGATTGCTTTCATAGTGTTGACAATGAAGTGGTCAAACATGTTCAAACAGATCACAAAAGATCAACTACAGTCCGTATACTGACCTAACATGATCATTATGGGATGTTTTGTTAGAAAGCTTACCAAAACAAGTTATCCACACTTCTTTGAACACTCTCAGAAATAAAGATACAAGAATTTTAGGTGATTTAGGTTAATGTTGACAGAAATCTCATTTTAGGGCAAACTAACCCTTAATAGGATACATATTGATACCTTAAAGATATATTTTAGTAGGGTTTCAAATTATACTGTTTAGTAGAGCTGGGCGATTTGACCTAAAATTAAAATCTCGATTAATTAAACATTTTGACTTTCAATGAATGATTATTTTATTGATTTTTTTTTTGCCCTCATAGTTCACTGATAAATTTTGTGCAGTAAATATGCTCACATATTACAAGTTTGAATGAAGGGTGCATTACTTGAAGGAATAATTAAAGGAAACAATCACTATCTACTATGATCATTTATTAAACATCAACGTTGAACTAAAATTAAAACACACATTGTCTAAAACCAACAGTCAGTTTTGTCTTATAAAAAAGTGAAAATAAATAACTCGCACTTTTAGAAACAAAATGTATTATTGTCATATAAGATTCTGACGGTATGATAACCTTGGATATAAATATCACAGTTTCATGGTATTGTGCTCACTGCTCTAAAATATATTCTTTTTAAGTGTCTGGCTAAAAAACAAAACCTTTTCCCCCTTTGAACACAATATATTTTATTTTACGAAACATTTAAAATATTTTGGGGCAGTAAGCATGTCAGGCTAAATAATTAAGTAATTAAATAAAATTATTTAAATATTAATTAAATATTTAATTATTATTATATTTAAATATTTAAATAATTAAATAAAGTTAATCATTGACTTCTGCAGTCTTCATTTGTTTCCAAAACATAGATGTCTTTACAATTTACACCTAAAAAACTTTTTTTTAAAATGTAAATAAAAAATCTTACACATACCTTAGGAACGGTATAGCATAGTATAAAAATTGGGCGGTATGAAAACCTTGACTTTTACATACCGCGGTATACCTTAAAAACGGTTATCATCCCACGCCTACAGCAAAGTGGCCGCAGAAGTAAAAAACAGAGCAGGGTCATGGACTCCACACACGGTAGGGAAAGTAATGAAAAAATTGACCTGGACAAATTAGATTGATTATGTTCTGAATGTCGATTTCAAATACTTTTCTATTAATCGGCCAGCCCTACTGTTTAGATGCTAATATCATGTACATTTAAGGTATCACTATGGACCCTAGGTACAAATGTGTACTTTTTGAAAGGGATCACCTCAGTGACAGCTCTCACACCATTATTTCTGAGAGTGCGTTGTACCAAAAACATTATCAGAATGACAGTTGCGCTCCACATCCTTGCAATCACTTGCTAGCTGCATGATTGTAGATACAGTAAACTGAGAATCACAAATTCACTTTCCTTCGGTTTATTCCCTGCTTTATCAAGGGTCGCCAAAGTGAAATGAACCACCAATTACTCTGGCAACTGTTTTACACAGAGGCTTTCCTGATGCAACCCAGCACTGACAGTACAACCTTCTTTGCTGGGAAACACTCAAACACTCTCCTATTCACACACTACTGTTAATTAAGCTGATCCAATTCACCTATACCGCATGTTTTTGGACTTTGGGGGATGTCATGTCTTTATTGTCACTTTTGGTCCATTTAATGCAGCCTTGCATGGTTGTGTCTTAAATACAAGAAATTTGAACTGACCTAAAATTTGTGAACAGTAATATGTGCAAGATAATGAAACGGGCAACCTAAATATCAATCAGATTATCACAGAGACAGATGATTGTACACCTCTAAACTAGTTAGGATTGATAAAATTGTTAATTTGGGACAGGAACAGCAGTCCCAACCCAAACACAACCCTTTTCTTTAAATAGATCTTATTTACCACAAAAACAGTTCCAATTGGCTGCTCAAATCTATTACTCCCTTTGGGGGCTCAAAGGAATTCAGGGATATGCTCATCTCCAAATCCTGACAGAGCTCTGGGAACTGGGATTCTTTTTTTGTGTGTGATCTTTGCAGTACAAAAAAGACCCCTAAAGAACAGAGAATCAATATGTTCTGATTATTCCATAGGATATGACATGTGCAACCCCATTCCATTCCAATTCCGGCTACAGAACGGCAGTAAAGCATTTTTAAAGGCAATTTCCAGCAAGAAGTTGACCAAAGCACTTTTTGTTCATTCATAAATTCGAGCCTCTGTCAAGTGAGCTCCAAAAAGCAGTTTAGACATGCGAGGACATAGAGTATCCCTCTTTGTGTTGTAGTGCTTCTGGGGAGCTTATGTGACTCAGAGATAAGTAGATTTACAGTCTCTATTTACACAGAGCTTCTTCCGAAATAGAACACTTCTACTCACAGAGCAAGACTTGCAATAGCCGATGCTCTCCCTTTGATTTCCACTATAGGTTCAGATAAGACCACTGGGCAACATGAAGATATTTCTGGACAATAATAATGACAACCTAATAAATGTGACACACTGTGAGCATATTAAGGCATTAATAAAGCCATAATTGTAAATCAAAGTCAAACTAAATGTATTTATTGTTATATATGAATGTGTGTATCCAAGTTGTGAATGTATGCTATGTTTCAGATATATAAATAAGATTTAATGTGAAAAGCAAGCAATATATATAAATGTTAAACCAGTATGTCTATTTTTTTAACAAACAAGGAATGTCATGCACATGCACATGAGCAGGAATTTGTCAGATTTATAAAAACAAGAAGCAAGACAATATTGTTGAATGTTGAAAACTGCTAGTTATGCCTTAAAACAATTAATTATCGGAGGTCAAGCCTAAAGGCAACAACGTTTATACTATAACACCTTTTAAGTGGCAAACTTAGTGTATATAGTAAGTTATGTAATTATAGTAAGTTATCTTCTAAAATCATATATAGCTATGACTTATTAAAATAAGTTAATCATGTTCCTAACTTTAACTTATTCAATCTTTTTTCAATCAGATTAAGGTAATTGAAGTTAAAATGACTCATTAGGTTAATTTGATCAAATTAAAAATTAAGGCAATGAGGAATTTTGTTTTTGTATTTTAACACCATTGATCTGGTAAAACCATTGATCTGTTATAGAAAAATAATTTAATATAATAATCAAATTATTATTATTAATTGGTAACATGCATTGCTAAAAACTTTATTTGGACACTTTTAAAGTCGATTTTCTCAATATTTCGATTTTTTTAAACCCTCAAATAGTTGTGCCTCAGTCAAATATTGTCCAATGCTGATAAGTCTAACATCAAGAGAAAACTGGTACATTTAGCACACAGATTACGTAGAAATCAAAATTTCCAAAAATGTACCCTTATGTGGTCCAGGGTCACATGTAATAAGGATACCTTGTGTGTGATTTTTAAGCGTGAAGTCAAAAAAGTGAGGTGACAGTTAAGGGGTTAAAAACTTGATATAGCTAGTGAATCTATAAATCTTCTATTTCTTATCCTTCTAGTCCTTACATGCAAAATAAAGCTAAAATAGAAACTAATTTGGTACCTGAAACGTTCACTCGCAGCCCTTCATCGTCCTCATGGATGCAGAAAGGTCAGTTCCCGACAGCTGGCACGCGCTGTTTGGGTTCCCGTGAGTTCAATAATCATTGCAATCATCCGTATAAATTCCCTGAGCGACTTCACCGTACTGTATATTCACGAAAATGTTTCTAGCAGCTCCGGCGCCTCTTCTCTTTCATGTGATCTACTCAGCGCTTGGTTAAAGTCCATGACTACTGTTTTCCAAACGACAGCCTGTCGATGTAGATACGGACAGTGTCTGTGGCTCCGAGCCTGTCAGATGAAAACGCAAACTTTGCGCGCGCGCCTGTGATCCATTTACCCAGAGCGCTGAATCTCTGCGAGACTGTTCAGACCGTCCCGCCCCTTTATCAAACTCCCAACTGAAGAAACTCACAGTCAGTCTCTGATATTGGCACTCAGTGGTGGTGTCTAATATCCTAGTGGCTGCCTATTTAGACAGCACATGGATTAGACGATAACTAGTGACGAATCTGATTCATTATGGCAAGCTCTTTTGATATTAAATCTATTAAATGAACTGTATCTTTTAAAAGTAGTCTTATTTATTTTCAGAGTTTTTTGTTTTCAGATAGTGTACTAGTTTTTTTAGATACTAATAGTCTATGTACTACAAGTAAATTGGCCAATCCGACTAATATAACCAGATGAGCACATAAGATGAGAACTAGTACCTTATGAATACCTGTTAAACAGTAATGAATAAAAAAATAATAATAATAAATAATAATTGCCAGTCACAATTGCAATTTACTAAAACTGAGTTTGACAGATCCTGAGATTTTGACTCAATAACAGATCCTCAATTATTATTGTTGCTTTTGTTATTATTTACATTTCTTGTAACAATACAATAGTTACTATAGTGTACACTCTACTATACCTACACTGAAATAAGAATGTAAGGCACCAGTATATATTGACTAAGAACTCGTGCTAATGAAGAAGAACTAGTGTCTAATGAATAAGGACAAGCAGCTATTTGTAGTATTACTCAATGGGAGGAAAAAAAACTGTTTAAAAAATTCCAGTCTAAAAAAATAGCATGAAAATAGATGAATTTTTTTTTAAATTAATTGTTAAGATTAAATGTTATGATTCATTGCAAACATTTAGGTTGTGGTTCCATTAAAGATCGTTTTAATAAAGTATGTTTGAGAGAGGAAAATTTGAAATGAGACATTTTTGTCAACTTTCATAAATGACCACTTATGACAAAAATCGCTAAATGTTTTCTTTAATTAAATGAAATCATATGATATTATAGATATAGCGTATCATAAAACATACACTGTTCTGGTTCTTGACGCTGATTGGTCAATAGCACTGTTTCATTAAAAGTGGGTGCAGCTATTACTACTTTTTATTGTAAAGAAGAAAGGACAAAAAGTATTAACAATAAGAGCAAAGTAAAGGAAAATGGGGGCATGCAGACATCATCACAAGACTTAAAAGTTAATGAATCAAATTAACCATAATATCGAAATAAAATGTTAAATGTAATACTATAACACTTTGTCATAAGACAATTAAAGGTTCCTTACAACAGTCTTAAGAATGTTTTGTTCTCATTATATTCTCTGCCTTTGAGTTTGACCTTTTTTTCAATAAAATTGGCATTCTAATTGCATTTACAGTGAATGATGATGGCTATATGACCATTTCAAACACATCTGTGAGTCACTATGTAAAGTGCTGGGTAAATGATTACCTGTAATCTGGAATACGTAATCAGATTCCAATGTACTTGTAATTATAATATATTGTGTTTTAAACTGCTGTATTCAGATTGCATTTGTCACCACTTTTACCCAAACAGTTTCCACCAAGGCTGCTTAAAATTACGATGACCTAGATTGCGATTACCATGATTACAATGAGACATTCTCAGAATTTTACCATGCCCTCTCGTAAACAACATCCTGTGAATGATCAAATTGTAGTATTGCGAACAGGTTACCTAACATGTGATGTTATCTGCTTCTTTTTCCAAAATATAAATGTGATTGCATTTATATTGCAGTTCAGCTTGTACAGACATCACCATCAACCTCTACATGTACTGCAGAATGAGAAAACTGATCGTGCAATGCATTGAGAACCTGGTCACTGAAAACATGTTTTCAAGGTTGAGATGCTCTGATGATATCAATGTTATGGGATAAATGTTTTTGAGATCAAGAACTGCATTTTACATTTATTTTGGAGTGTCGATTTTAAATGAAAGATGCTGTAGACAGTTGTATATAAATTCTGCTGTACATTGTTTAAATTGAAAATATAACTAACTGTGTGTATTTTAGTACTAGAATTTACTGTACTATACACTACCTGACAAAAGTCTTGTTGCCTATCCAAGTTTTAGCAACAGCAAATAATACTTTACTTTTAGTTGATCAATTGGTATCAGAAGTGGATTATATGAAAGGCAAAGGACTCTAGACAACACTTATTTTACCAAAATATAATATGACCATGCCTTGATTTTTAATTATTTAATTAGGACAGTATGGTCTGGCTTTGTTTGGAAAAAAAAAGTCTTGTCACTTAACAAAAATAAGACATAAAGTAACAGAATATAAAGTCATGGTGCAGTGGAAAAATAATTAATATTGTGTATGACGCCCATGAGCTTGGAGGACTGCATCCATACATCACTGCAATGACTCAAATAACTTATTAATAAAGTCATAATGAATGGCAAAGAAAGCGTTCTTGCAGGACTCCCAGAGTTCATCAAGATTCTCTGGATTCATCTTAAATGTCTCCTTCATCTTACCCCAGACATGCTCAATAATGTTCATGTCTGGTGACTGGGCTGGCCAATTCTGGATCACCTTGATGTGGAGTCCGAAATATGCGTAGGAGGGCTATCCTGCCGAAGAAGTTCCTCTCTCCTGTGGTTTGTAATGTAATGGGCAGCACAAATGTCTTGTCACCTCAGGCTGTTGATTTTGCCATCCACTCTGCAGATCTCTCGCACACCCCATACTGATTGTAACCCCAAACCATGATTTTTTCCTTCACAAAACTTGACTGATTTCTGTGAGAATCTTGGGTCCATGCGGGTTCCAATTGGTCTTCTGCAGTATATGTGATGATTAGGATGCAGTTCAACTGATGATTCATCGGAAAGATCGACCTTCTGCCACTTTTCTAAATGATCAACTAGAAGTCAAGTTATTATTTGTTGCTCTTACAACTGGGATCGACGACAAGACTTTTGTCAGGTAGTGTACAGCTACTTTCTGACAACTTGAATGATTTATGCTCACACTCTCTCTCTGACTTTATAAACAATTTTAATTAATGTGTAGCAGAATTTGCTTATTCATGTGCTTTTAGTCATGTTTTTAGTCCAAAAAAGTGACAAAAAATTATTTAAAAATATTTTTTCAATATTGCTCAACTTTGTTAATAAAAATAACCTGTTCTTTAATTATATGGTTTTTGAGTTTTGCTTTAGCACCAAAATTGGAATTGAGATGTGTGTAATTTCACTGGATTTGCTACTGAATACTGAAATTTTGTGACAATATGCTGTAAATAAAGTAAATAAAGTTTTCTGTCAGATTATCTTTTTTTATTTCATCAAAGATTCAGTACAGAGGGAAAAGATCTTTTTTGGCACGTTTATGTACTTTTGATCTAAGTGTGTAATTTTCCAATGTCAAAAGTATCAGTTGTGTAGTTATAACACAGTTCATATGTAAATCCTCTCTATTTCTGGCACATCTGCAACCTTTTCTGCTTTAGAGACAGAGACCTTGAGCAGTGTCTGTCATTCTGAAGGACGTGTGCGTTTACCTCAAGCCCGAAGTTATTTCATTATTAAGTCAATATTATATGTTTTCATCATCCGTTCAGACAGATTTGGAAAAGCAGCCTCACACTTTCCTGTCCTCGCTCCTGGCAGGATCTCACTATTCCAGCAAAACAGATGGAAAAAAACACATTTAATAACTTTTGATTTACTGCTGAAGGAAAAAGGTGTCCACCAGGTTATGAATAAATCAAATAAACAAACACATAAATACAACAGACTGCACCTGAGTCTGCAATTGCAGGGCGTCTGCTCCAAAAGCCTGCTTTCATTATGAAAGACATCCGGTGCGGACAGCAGACTGTGGCACACATTCTTTACATAACTTTGTGAGGAAACGTCCCAAAGACAGTGGCATCATTCACAGCACTGCAGCCTTCGACTAAATTCATGGACACACAACAATCTTCTTATCTGTTTCTTTTCTGATTTGTAGCAAATGCAGAAGAAATACAGTCAAGCCCGAAATTATTCATACCCCTGGCAAAATCTGACTTAAAGTTACTTTTATTCAACAAGCAAGTTCTTTTCCTTTTTTTTTTTCTTTTTCCAAAAACGACACAGGCTACTACCTAAAGATAATAAGACGATGTACAAGAGCTCATCGTTGTGGCAAAATAAATAAATAAATAAATAAAAATCTCAGCTTTTAATTACCTTCATACAAAAACTTTAAGTCAGATCTTGACAGGGGTATAAATAATTTTGGACTTGACTGTATATGCATCGAACAGGTCTCAAAAACCTGGTCTTTGCATAGTACTAAATATTAAAAACTGTATAAGTGTATAATAACTGTATAATATTATGACTGGAAAATGGCTGAAATTAAAAGCTTTTGGTTCTTGAAAGGTTCTTTGCACATGGTAGCAGTTCAATTTAAAACTGTATCAGTCTGAAGTAACATTTTTATGCTGAAATGGTTCTTTGTGTGATATAACAGTTGCCTGCCATTTTGCTTTTCTAATCTGTAACTGTCGAAACAGCTCAAACTGGTTTTCTGGAGTTCAACCTTTAACTTGTTTTCTACCAAACCTCTTTTTTCCCCCTTCTTTTTGCTTTTAGTTTAACAGAACTAGGCATGGGACAATAACAGTTTTTAAGGTATACCGCGGTATGGAATAGTCAAGGTTTTCATACCGCCAAAATTTTCTGCTATACCATTCTTAAGGTTTGTGTAAGAGTTTTTATTTACATTTTTTTTGTTTGTTTTTCGGTGTAAATTGTAAAGAAATGTGTGTTTTTGAAACTAATGAAGTCAATGATTCACTTGAAGTATTTAGCTTGACATGTTTACTGCTCCAAAATACTTTAAATGTTTCTCAAAATAAAATATATTGTGTTCAAAGGGGGAAAAGGTTTTGTTTTTTAGCCAGACATTTTTAAAAATGTTATATTTTAGAGCAGTAAACACAATACCATCATACCAAGAAAGGTTATCATACCGTCAGAATCTTATACCGGCCCATGCCTAAACAGAACATGTGTGACCAGCTCTGTTCGGTTGAGGACACAACTTCTGCAAAAGGTAACAGATTACTGCTCTTAAACGCAGGTCTCCACAGTATATTACTGAATTTGAAGGGCAGTAAATATAAATGCTAATACACTGTGGAGCAAATTACACAGTTTGATTTAATTTCATTCAATAGTCCACGGTGGTTATTTCAATTGTGCAAGTAAGGGGATTTTTGTCTGGAACAACTATAGAAAGTTTTGTACTACAGCCCTCTAGTGGACAAAGACATGTACATCACTAACAATATAACATTTTATTCACTTCTGACTTCTAAAGTGTCCTGAGAAATCACAGACCTTTTCAAGGCAGTGCAAATTATTATTAACTAAATTTCAACTAAGTTTAAGGTGAAATCGATTTTGGGGTTCAAAGAAAAACTTGGGAGTGTTTAAAGAACAGAAACCCTTTCAGTATCTAAAAAAAGATACTTAAATTCACTTACTTACAATTGAATTTTGTAATTCTTCAGTGAGAACGTCTTAAATGTGCAGAGGCACATGGTCTTGTGTTTTTTTTGCAAATCAGGCTTGCTCAACCAAACACCACTTTCCACAAAATAAAGCCATTTTGGCCATGAGTGAAAATCACAGAGCCAGACATGGTGGAATGTAATTTGTGGGGCTTCAAATTGGTGCGTTCCACAACCCAGACAGTATTACCTGAATATCCGGATTGCACAGAGCTAATCCTCAGCCCCATCTGTGAGCAAAGAAATCAGGGGGTTCCACAAGACTCAGTCTAACACGTGTGTTTATGCTCAGCAGATGAATAGTTTAAACATAATCTCATAACAGAATTTTATTTGATTTTTTTAACAGCTTGGGAATTTGAGACAAATGAAAATCTAAATTACATAGGAAGTTAAGAATTAATTCTGTTCATAAATTAGACTTTGTAAATAAAATTTGATTTCACATAAGCTTTGGGCAGCATCAGTCTAGGACTGCCACTGTTCTCCATAGTCTAATCAAACACACCTGAAAATAAATAACCTATACCTTCAGGATTGCTTAAAAATGCAGGCAGGTGTGTTTGGTTAGAAATGGAGCTAAACTCGAAAGGAAAGTACCGGAGTCGCCCATTCTTAATCTACACTAAAAATGTTTGTAAGTCATCTTGAGTATTGCCAATCACAACTCTACTGCAGTTTTAAAGACCGCCCACAGGAATCTTTGAATGACATGTGACTGGAATGTCAACGCGTATGTTGACACATCTGTAAATATGAGGACTTTCATATTCCACATGAGGGAAGATTTTCCATTATGTATTGTCTGAAGTGATTTTTACAAGCCATAACAAGCATTGATGGTTCTTTATATGAGTATTTCTCAGAAACAGCTGTCATCTTCAGTTGGTACAAAATGCTGCTGCCAGACATTTAACTCGTTCAAAACCGAGAGAGAATTACTCCAGTGTTGGCTTCCTTAAACTGGTTATAGAATTTAGAATTTAATTTAAGGTTCTTTTGGTGGTTTTTAAAGCATTGCATGGAATTTACAGTATACAGTATTGCTCAGTTTTGAATTTTTTCTAATCAGGTGAGTCTATATGATCCTATAATGAGATCAAAATCTAAGGGTGTCAGGGCTTTATCAGTGGCTGCCCCTGTCCCAACATATATTAAATTATATTAAATTAAATTGTATGTTATTAAATCTCGATTTTATTTTTCAGTAGCTTTCTTATGAGTTGATTAGAGGGATCAGGTTTTTAATATTGAATTTTGCTGAAGTATCTGTTTCTGATTTTCTGTCTGTGTGATTTTATGTAGTTGCTTATGCATTTGGCCAATGGCAGTTGTGTTAAATATGTTGTATAAATAAAATTTGCATTGTACTGTATTGTATTCAAATAAGCTAGAATAACAAAAGTACAGTATTCCTTATTTTATTACCCCTTATTGACTTTTATTGAGGAACCAGACCTGGAAAACTCAAGGAAATCATGAAAACGCAACAAAACATTTGTTTTTCAGGAAGAATTTGAATTAATCATTTTATTAATCAGGTTAAAATTTGATTGAATATAGATGCTTTAATATTAAAAGTATATATATATATATATATATATATATATATATATGT
>CAIGQQ010033541.1:14843017-14864446 GCA_903798035.1 Danio albolineatus
AAATATATATATATATATATATATATATATTTGAGGACACAGGTATGTCCATAAAGTGTGCTTGATATAATTTACAGTGCAATTTCTATTAAGCATTGAATATCGTACATTTAAAAATAATTAATAGCCATTCTTGCCCTTCCAATGCATATTTTCTTCACCCCTCACAGCCTTGGAAGTCCTCTGCTTATAAACAAGAAGACAAACGAGGACAAAACATTTGATCTGATGATTACAAGCTATTTTTAATCAAGAAACAATCTTGTATTGTGTGTTTTAACTAGACCACAGTGTCTAATTTGAAGGCCTCGTATCCATTACTGTGGGAACATGGCAGCAATCTCCTCACTGAAGACCAAACGGCCAAAGCTTTCTTTTGCTTATGAGAAAAGTGCAAACTCAGACGTGGTTAATGCCAGGGAAAAGATGGCAGCCTTTCTCTCATTCATCCAAGCGGCAAGTTAACCAACCACAATGAAAAGGCTTGCCAATTTCAGGAGAATCTGAGAATCTACTCAAAGCAAACACACACTGAAAGGCTTTGATCTTCAGGCTGACAGTAACTAGGCAGACGTGTAAGTTGAAATGTGTAACATTTCATGGTGGTTTTGATAGGACAGATGGAGAGTCTAATACAGTTAATCGTTTTGACACGGTATATGTCTGTAAAAACAGTTGTGGAGGGAAAATGTACGGCTCATAATTCATTCTGCTTAGTTCTTTATGTCTTCGCACCTCCGCTCTAGACCCCCAGATATTTGTGGTTTCTTCAAAAATCCTTTAAATCCAGGCTAAGATTAAAATGGAAGCGGCAATCAGCTGATTCTAGCTTTCAAGGCGAACAGCTATTTGCTTTGTTGCAGTGAATCCAACTCAAGTGCATCATTCTTAACCTCGTTTACTCAAATAGTCTCTCGCTGAGCACGTGGAGAACACTTTGCATGGGCCGGTTGGAGCCGTGCCACTGAGCTATTTTCCATTCTCCCCACAGACAGATGCTGGGCCAGGCTGTTAAAGGAAAAATATACAGCGGGACCAAAATTACAAGAAGACACATAAAACCGACAAGGCTCTTTGTGGCAAGCTGCATTTGAGCCCAGAAATCTTGCACTGAAATCATTAACATGAAAAGCACTTGATGAGAAATAAAGTTTCCATCATCTGGCCCTTTTTTGTGTGTTTGAAGGCTCCGGTCCACTGCTTTTTGAACAGTGTCCAATCCTCATCTCTCCATTCCACACCAGACTTACTGCAACAGTCCTCAATGTTTGCGCTCCTATTCAGGCTTTACCTGAGAGAGGAAGCCAGAGTAATGCAGTAATGAGCAAACAGAACCCGGAGGCAGACTCATAAACCTCACTTAACTGATATTTAACCAATGGTTTGTGTGAGGAGAGGAAGGAGGAAACAGCTATTTTAAGGCCAGACCTTTAGTCTTAATTAGTCTGTGGTGTCTTTAGTAAAGAATGGACAGCAGTCCCAAGCATATTTGTTTAGCAAGAATTTCTAGGTTAATAGTGCTGGGTTGGATTTGTTTAGAAGCAAAGTTGCTACATTAGCAGACAGGAATGGGATATATGCACAGCTAGTGTTTTTCAGCCAACGATAAACTTCTGGTGAAAGCTTAATGTGACTATTTTCAATTTCATAAGGTTCCTTTTACAGCATGGATGTAAAATAATTACAATACGTTCAGTTAAATAGACTTTTCAAGTGTAAAACGAGATGAAAGACAGTGTAACTGCTAGCACTGTCAGGATCAGCAGACAAGCACATAAACTCCATTGAAATACTGGGGTAAAATAAACTTTGTCATGTTTTTAAGATATGGCGGGGTGACATAGAATTTAATGCAGTGCTTCTTGTTCGGTCTGAGGCCTGTTATATATTATATATCAATCAATCAATCAGTGAAGATCAATGGTTTTTAAAGAAACATGGCAATGAGGCTGGCTGGCTTAATTAAAAGTCTGTGCGCATATCCTCGACTACCATACATAGCATTGTATTTTGTCTTTAAAGAAATAAACTATATTTTTCAAAAAAGAATAACATTTAATGTGACAAAAGCACTCTGTTTTAAATGAATGTTGCTGTCATTTACATTACTAAGAATCCTGAGTTAATATTGTATGGACCTGTATTTCCACTAAAATATGAAGCAACCCAACCTTTTCAACATTGATAGTAATGTTTGCCTTTACAAAAATGAATTACATAAAAAAAAAGTGCAGTATGTAAGTTTGACACGCAGTGGTTGAAGCACAGGTTGCCAGATTGAGGACAGGAGCGAGGGATTTAAAGCGTGTTCTAAATAAAAGCAACAGCGCCCGATAGTAGAAATTTTCCATATTAAAATGGGTTTTTGTTCTAACCAACATCTCGAGTTGATATATTAGAAACGGCTTCTATTTCTCACAGGTAAACAATGGAAAACTATGACAATGATCACCTCAGGTAAACTTCATGTGCTTTATTCAGTGTTAAATGTTAACAATGTGAGTTAGAATGCCATTTTACATGACATTTACTCCCATACCATTGAAAGCAGCAGCAGATAGTTCATGAAATCATGAAAATAAACCAAATAATTTTCTTTAGAACTAAACACATATGTTGTTCAGCATGTACATTTAAAAGAGAGTTAATGTGTATTTAATAGATTATACAGTAAACCTTACCATTTCGTCAGTGAGTGCATATTCTGTGCTTTTGAATGGCTGTATTTAACTTTCTGTCGTGTTTGGTCTGATCCAAACGACCAAATTGCTTATTACTGCATACCTCACCACGAAGCATGTTGTTAGGACACGCGGTTACAATGTAACCTGCTCACCTAATGTTTACATTCTTAACATTTATATCATTTGCTATTTAATAACCTCATGTGGAACTGAATCTGTCTCATTTTGGAATCTGCTACTGTCCACCGGAGGTCGCATTTCAGTCACGGATGCATGCTTTCAGAGCCTTTCTGAATGAATGAATGAAACATGTTGTTTTCCGCCAAGGCAACCCGGAGTGCTGAAATATAATTGGCTAAACTGGCATTGGGCAGGTTAAAATAACCAAAACAAGGACAGATATTCCGGCATGAAAAACACATTTTCAAAGCAGTAAATCAAATGAACCATTGACTTCTGCTGTCTTCATTTGCTAAAAAATCTTGCACGTACCTTAGGAACAGTATAGTGGAATATTTCGACGGTTTTAAAACCTTGAAATCCACGGTATACCTTGAAAACAGTTATCGTCCCGTGACTACTTGACAGTACATCACAGTTTATTTTAGAGTTTTGATGTGAACAGAGATTTTTGCCTGAATGGCAAATGACTACAGCCCCATTGACTGCCTAATGACTACAGCCCCATTGACACCCTCTGCCAATGCATTGATGAAATTAACAATTGGATGTGCCAAAACTTTCTTCAGTTTAACAAAGAGAAAACAAAAGTCATTGTATTTGGGAACAGAGATGAGGTTCTCAAGGTGAATGCGTACCTTGGCTCTAAGGGTCATACAACAAAAAATAAGGTCAAGAATCTTGGTGAATCTAGAGTTCAGTCAAAGTAGGGTGAATCTGCTTTCAGCTATTACGCCCCTCGCTGCTGGAATCAGCTTCCAGAAATGATCAGATGTGCTCCAACATTAGGCACATTCAAATCAAGACTAAAAACACATCTGTTTAGCTGTGCCTTTACTGAATGAGCACTGTGCTACGTCCAACAGATCGCCTTATTATGTCTTTCTTTTTTTATTATTTTATAACTTGTCTTAAGTTCATTTTAATCTGTTTTTATGTTTTTTTTATTATTTGTTTTTATTTTCTTATGCTTCAATTTTATTTCTGTTTATGTAAAGCACTTTGAATTGCCACTGTGTATGAAATGTGCTATATAAATAAACTTGCCTTGGCTTGCCTTGCCTTTTTTAAATGAAGGTGGGAAAAAGTGTGGACATGACCTTTGTACAGTGAACTGAGGCTATGCAAAAACAGTCCTGAGGACACTAAGTTACCCTCTCAAATAAGTAATTTTATTTATTTCACAAATAAATACATCAAGCAAACACAACTCCAAAGAAAGAAAGAAAGATCTGCAAACAAAAAGCCAGAAGCATTGATTTGTTTTGCAGATCTTAAAAGGGTAAGCAGCTTATAGCAACAGGAAACAGACTGAACTCTCATATCACAATAACAAGAAGAAATACAGCCGTTGTTTCCCTCCTAGAGAACATCAACAGCTTTTCTTTAGCTTGAGAAAATGATACGTCTGTGAAGACGACTTCAGTTCTTGGTCAAAACCAAGTGCCACTCCCAGGAACCTCCTCCCTTTCTGCATCCTGCTGTCCATCTGTATACAGGACTCAGCTGTCCCGAAGCAGATTCTGTGCTGCAAAACTTCCTATAATTTATCAGTCACACAATACAACACCTAATTATAGAGCTGAAGTTACAGGGATGAAGAGACCACAACATTCACAGGACATTCAGAGGATGTGGTCTTCATCATGGGAATGTATAGGACTAAAGATCAAATATAAGACATCATCCTGAATTCTGAAGTATAATGCAAATTGTACTGGATGCGTTTTGGACATGTTGTAGGAAAATGTCAAAATTTGCAGCCTAAAGAAAAAATAGATAAAGAAACTATTAAATATTATTTTACAAAATTCTTTATATAATGATGACCATGCTATTTTACATTTGATTGTTTAATTCCGTTATTTGAATACTGTTACCAAAAAAACCATAAAGCACTGTTTATTCATTTATTTTTGCTTGTAATTTATTATAAGTTATGCAGATTCACTGTTTAGTAAAATACTGGGCCATCCCAGTCGATCATAATGAATGAAATTTTTGCAATACATATCGCAGCAAAATAAAATATCGCAATGTCCGATTTTTCAAAGATCGCGCAACCGTAATTTCCTGTTAACATTTTATGACAGTTTTTTTGCTCTCAATTTTTATAAAATCTCTAAGATGTCAACACTTTAAATGATATAATTTCACTCAGAAATGAACATCTTTATTCACCAACCCTGTGTGACAGACAAAAGTTTGTAACAATGATGACAGAACGTCCATTTTTGAGTGAATAACACTAAAAAGACTGTAGAGTGATTTTAGAAGTCTTTAGAACGATCATTTTCTTCTGTTTGGACAGGGGTCTCAAAAGCTGATTTTTGAGACAAACGCTGTACAGGATTACATAAGGTTTGTACAGAAAACACAATTTCTAATTATCTCATTTAGGAAAATAGCAACATTACAAGCTAAAACAGTTCTCGAAGGACCAGAATGAATCGGAAAATGAAGAAAATGGTAGTAAAACATTACATGTTTTAAAGTCATGGGACAAACATGGGACACCAAAGTACTAATGTCACAAATTTTCCAAAGTCCTGTGTGCTAAGAAAGGAAAGGGCCAAAAAAAGCAGGTCCATCCTTTGTTTTGGTTAGACAGAGACATTTGGTGGTCTGATTGAAGGCTGAGAGTGTCAGCCGGTCCAGATGGAGGCCAAACACAGACAGACACGAGACTGTCCACGGCACTGACACATGCAGCCGTCTGTCAGAGCTGTCAACATGAGGAAACAAACAAGGAAAAGAGCCGCTGGACTCGGCCCAAGTACCATGCTCTGGGGGAAAAACAGGCAACCCCGGGACACATGCTGACACGCTCTACATAGACACGGCTACACCAACATAAAAGAAGCCCTGTTCTCCCAGACCAGCTGTGAACCATACTGATACCTAAGCAAAAAGCTGTTGCCCACGCCCAGTCAGATGAGGACGTCTGCTGTAGAAAAGAGTTTGATTAACTATAACAATCTATACCATAAAAAGATATATTAAATTTTAAATCATGATTATATTGCCCAAACTTATCATGGTTTTATGACCTAAAATGTTCAAAAATAAATGTTAGTCTTAAGAACCTCCATCTGTTTTTTGTTTTTTTATCAGAAAATTAATAAACAACAATTAAAATCTGCAGCTTTTTGCAATTTTGTGGCAAACAACACAAACAAGAATCAGTGTGTGTTGGATGTTTAATTATGCTTGTATTATTTCATGTAAACAATTTGTCTTGTCTTGAAAGATTTAATTTTCTTGTTGTTTGCTAAACCTGCACTTGGAAAACTCCCTCAAAGGGAGCCGTTTTAAACTTGGTTTTTACAAAACAAATCTGCATAAAGCTTTTTTTTTATAAAGGCCAACAAGTGCTGTGCAATTTGAAGAAAATATCTAATTGTGATTTTTCTGACTGATATTGTGGTTTGATTAATGATTTAATTTTGTAAAGTCAAGCTTCAGCTCAGAATTCTAAATAATGTACTGCACACACTCTAAATGCAAGGAATACACAATACAATATACAATGATAAAAATTACAATGTTACAGGATTTACTGTAAATTTAATAAAATTTTTGATATTCAATAAAGAAACAGTAATAATAATAATAATAATAACCATCAGAAAATCTACTGTGATTTACATTGAAATCAATAATCGTGACAACACTAATACTGCACTTTACAAATTCGATATAGTATACAATCATTAAAAATCACTGACTGAAGTTGTATAATGTAGATATATTTAAAAAGGTTTCCACTCATTTCGCTCACTGTGACTTCTCTTGGCTATTTTTACTTGGCCGTCTGCTTTTTCTTCTTCTGTTTGCAGACCAGTGACATCATTCCCAAGTGTGCCTAATCAGTTGGAAAATTCTGATGTCTCAAACCAAAGATTCCCAAACTTTTGGTCAGTTAAATCCCTTTTGACCTAAAATGGTGTGTAACTTTGCTTTTTAAGCATAGAAACATCTGCAAATTTACAATCAAAGTAAAAGTTCAAAATAAAAGTTCTTCTATGTTTGCTATTCTGTCCTATTCTATTCTATCATATCACAGTTTCTTAAATTAAAATGATTGCATTAATAGTGTGCTGTGGCGCAGTGGGTAGCACGATCGCCTCACAGCAAGAAGGTCGCTGGTTCGAGCCTCAGTTGGCATCTCTGTGTGGAGTTTGGATGTTCTCCCTGTGTTTGCGTGGGTTTCTTCCGGGTGCTCCAGTTTCCCCACACAAGTCCAAAGACATGAACTATAGGTGAATTGGGTAAGCTAAATTGTCCGTAGTGTATGTGTGTGAATGAGTGCATATGGATGTTTTGCAGTGATGGGTTGCAGCTAGAAGCGCATCCGCTGAGTAAAACATGTGGTAAAAAGCTGTGGTGACTCTAGATTAGCAAATGGACTAAGCCGAAAAGAAAATGAATGAATGAGTAGCGTGTTGCTACCATATCAGAGAATCTGATGTTTCTCAGATCTAAAATACTTATGCACAAATTACTTTTTCCCCTGCTGTTTACATTCACATAACCAATAACATTATGAAAAGTTGTGCTTTTAACATAACCTATTTAAATTTGACACCTAACCAAAAAATAACTTTGTTTGACACTCACATGATGTGATGTGGCATATGATTCTCTGTGCTCTCTGTGAAAATCATATATCCAATACTGGATATAGCAGTAAAAGCATAACCCTCTTCTGAAAAGGGAAACTCATTCGCATTTTAAAGGATCTTTCACACCAGAGGAGGGTTTGTATAATTTTCAGAACTACAGTGTACCCACATTTTGATGTGTTTGCATCACAGAACTGGGAAATCATTGTTGTTATATGAGAGCTAAATTAGCTCCTACTCATCTAAGTTATCACAAAAGCCACACCTATCAACAAAAATAAACAACTTGCATTAGTACAAGCTCCAGTTATAATTTTGTTAATTCAAAACAGTCTGAAGTGTCGGTCGTTCTCTGTTGAATTTAGTTTGACGATTCAGACACAATATTCTTAACCACCCCCCTTTTACAGTTACTTTGCTTCATAATAAAATGTTCGCAAAACGAAAGCCCCGTCCCCTACTCTATATTCCATTTGAGTTGGAAATACATCGACAAACTGAAAAAAGTCTCAGCAACTTCTGGTAAATGCAGATGTTAAATTATTCCTTTTAACAATTACTGTTACATTAAGGCCATGCACCTTCAACTAATGTTCATCTTCAACAACCATGTGCTGATGTTCAAGCACACTCAAAAAACTTCACATAATGATAAAAGAAGGACAGTTTCAGTGCACATTTTTCAACTTTTTGAAATCAACAAATCAACAGATTGGGGTCAAAATTCAGAGAAATTCAGAACAAAACACTACACACCATAGGTGCATTCAAACTCAATTCCTGGAGGGCCGCAGCTCTGCACGGTTTAGCTCCAACCCTAATCAAACACAGCTGATCCAAATAATCAACGTGTTCAAGAGTCATAATCAAGAGTCATGAGCACCTTTATTAGTTGGATTAGCTGTGCTTGATCAGGGTTGGAGCAAAACTTTGCAGAGCTGCGGCCCTCCAGGAATTGCTTTTGAGACCTATGCAATACACCTAACCAACAAACCAATCTTTAAAGAGACATATCTAACATATAGCTCAAGTTAAAACAAGTTTGACGGCGAACAAATGCTGATATCTTACCTGGCGCCAGTGACGTCAACCCCAACCATCAGCTGTCCATTCAGTGACAGCAGCTCATCTCGCAGCTTAATATCGCCACAACGGGCTGCTGGACTGTTCTTTTTCACTTCAGTCACCCAAATACACCCAACATCCAACACTGGGCCTTTATCCCCCTTCCTGCGCCTCCTCCTGACCCCTTTCTTCTTCCCTTCAGGGTCTCCAAATATTGGAATATTTCCAAAGCTGAGTCCAAACTCTGGTCCATCTTCCTCAGACTTGTTCAGACAGACCGCCTTCACCTCCGCATCGACTTCCTCTCTCAATGGGCTAACGCTGTACAAAGGAGTCTCGACTTCAGTAAAGTTTAGCTGGATGTATTCCACAAGTTTACGGATGGCAGCCTTGCAAACTGTGCTCATCCGAGGGACATCGCCCTCATCTCTGTCCTCTTCTCGAGCCCCAAGCCAGTTCTCCAGCAGGAGGAGATGGCTCAGGGCGTTTTCTTGGGTGATAGGCATCTTAGCTGCTGCTTTTGAGCCTGTCTGGGCCACCCCTGCATGTTGAGTCAAGGCCCTCCAGCGGCAACTGTAATCAGATGCATTAAAACGGCTTCACGTTCCTCTTGAAATGACACCATGACCTCACAGACTTCAGACCCAGAGCGCTGGCGTCCAGCGATGATACTCTTACACCACAGAGGCCCATGATGTCATCCAAAAGGACAGTGTGGAAACTGAGGAAGTAGGCCAGGTTTATGGGTTGAGGGGTAACAAGAGAACGTGTGCCATTAGCGGGTCTTCTTGGTGCGCGCCAAATCTGATTTCCAAAACCATTAAAGTGGAAAATAGCAGATCACTGGGAGTCGAGATCCATCCTGATTCTCAGGCGCCACAGACGTCCACCTAATCAGAAAGAAAATAAATAGAAACGCCATTACAAAGAAAGTCAGCAGGCATGAACTCATGTTAAAGCACTGAAGTCATGGCTCATTTGCTACGCAACCGCAGTACGGACAGGAACAGAAACTGGCGTAAGTATGACAACAAAGAGAGCTGCCTATATAGCAGCAGTTTTCATTGACTGACAGAATTCATGAACTGGAAACGGTTCCAATAATAGTCCTATGAGCCTTTCATAGATGCGTCATTTGGCTGTTTATATAGACATTCAGTTGAGGCGGAATCGATGCGGTTGACATTATTCAATGCACACACAGTGAGCAGACAGAAAAGAAAAGCAAACTTCCTTTCGGTTATTATTCACCTTAACCCTATGGAATGTAACCTGATGATGAACGTTGAAACTGGCGGCCAGATGTTGTGAAGGTGCAGCTCAAACTCTTGGACTTGCAGACCGCATTTCTGGCATATTTAAATATACGCTGTAGACAAAGACCACAATCAAATTGCTACTCTAAGGTTTTGCTCAAAATAACAACATGCCTTTGGCCTCTGTGAGCATCATACCACTGCTTCCAAAGCGATCCAACCCTTTCTGTGAGATTATGAAGCACTTACGTATAACAATATATCACAACTTTACATTAATGTCCATTACTGACAAAATAAAAAGATTAAACTGCGAGAAGATTACTTAGCGCAGTTATATAAACAAGAGGGGGGTGCATTACCAACTGTCAGCTGAAGTCATGTGGACCACACTAGAAGAGTAAAATGACAGCTAATACCAGAGGACAGAAGCCACCACCCTTTCCAAGAGTTTAACCTCAATAAGTCACAAGCATTTTATAAACGGCCAAGCTAAACCATGTGTATCAACATAGAGGCATGCAATACTGCATCAAGTCATATTATACTGCAAATGAGAACATGCTCGCAACAAAGCTTTGACTTTTCACATTATAAACACTATTACAACAAAATGCTACAATAGTTTACTACATTATCAATAGTTTACTACATAGCTTACTACATTATCCAATAGTTAACTACATTATCACATTTATCACAATCTTTCTCCTACCTGTTTTCACATTTTTTGGGGATCGTTTTCCAATCCTCAGTCCATTTCAGTGCGCAAATGTTCTGTCTCTCAGTGGGGTCTGCTGTCACACTGACACAGAAGGTCTGCAGACCCCAGACTCACCCTCCGAAAAGACCCACATGTAATAGGATTAGTCTCACCCCCTCCCCTGTGCCACTTACAAACACAATGACCTCCCATTTTCTCTTCGGGCGAGTCGCTGAATGGCCAGTTCAAGTGTTTATATTTCTGCCATCATGTCATTCATGATTATTGATGTTTTTGTTCCTCATATAAAACGAGTCTTTTAACAAAGCAAACACAGATATATAAAACACTGGAACATTTAAATGGAGAATTAGCAGACATGCTTTAAGAGTTAATTTAGTCCAAAAAAAAAAAAAAGTAAATTGTAAGTAAAATGTTTAAAAAAACTTGTGAAATACATGTTAAGAGGAATTAAAAAGACAGTCCACTCGAAAATGTATTTAATATTTACTCAACTTCAAGTGCTTCCAAACCTTTCTGAGCTTCTTTCTTCTGTTGCACACTAGGCATAGGATGATAACTGTTTTCAAGGTATACCACGGTTTGGAGAAGTCAGAGTTTTAAAATCGCCTAAATTTTCTGCTGTACCTTTCCTAAGGTATGTTTAAATTTTTTTTAGCTATGTTTTTTTTGTTTGTTTGTTTGTTTTTAGGACAACAGTATGTCCAGCTGAAAAGATATCCAAGATAGCCTTTTTAAATTGTAAAGAAATCTGTGTAATTGAAACTAATAAGTCAGCACACGATTCATTTTCATTATTTAGCCTGACATGTTTACTGCTCCAAAACGTATTAAATGTTCCTCAAAATAAAATATATTGTTTTAAATGGGAAAAACATTTTTAAACACAATACCGTCATACCGTGAAACCGTGATATTTTTATCCAAGGTTATGATACCGTCAGAATCTTACACCGGCCCATGCCTATTGTACACCAAAGATATTTTGAACAAAGCTGAAAACCTTCCATAGTAGAAAAAAAACAAACAAATAGAAGGCAATAGTTACAGGTTTCCAGCTTTGTTCAAAATATATCCTTCTACATTCAACAGAAGAAAGAAAGTCAAACAGGTTTGGAACAAATAATGGCTGAGTAAATGATTTTCAGTCATTTGGTGAACTATCCCTCTTACCTATGAATGTGTGATACCGTTTTTTCATACATTAAAATGAGCCCTGTTTAATTACTGAGCAAATAATAATGACTATCATGGCATGATTTACAATAGACACCTATTAAAAAGTAATTTAATGTAACCATTGCTCAAATACCCAAAACTACTGTCAGGCTTATTTAGAATAAGTATCATTTGATGGCATATTAAAAGACGCAATTTAAGGAGCCCCATAATACTAATTAATTGTCATCTTAATTGTCTTCAAAGCATTAGGGATTACTCGTTTGTCAGCAAGAAGTTTTTAAACACTTACAATGTAATGAAAATGCTATAATCACTTCAGATCAGACTAAGTATTCAGTTTCATTCTTACTTTAATAGTTCTTTTTTAAAAAATAGTAATCATCAAAGCCAATTTCTGCAGTTGACAAAAAGTGCAGTGGCTGTGAAAAGAGCTTCGGCCGACATTCCCATGAACAACCCTCATGATAAAGAAAGCTGTTGATCTGACCCATTTTGAAAGCAAAAGAAAGGGGATTAAAGCTAAAGAGGACTTTTCTTTGATATTCATTACATGTATTTGGCTTTATCCGCTGCAGACGCAAACATAATAGCACTCCATTTGATAGTGTGACAAGGAAACCATGTGTCACTGGTAAAAACCAAAATAAAACACAAACAATGCTGGATGATTACGGCTGTAAAACTACAAATGCCACATGGTTGGAATAAAGCAGCCTTTCATATTAAAACAAACAAGACTTAGCATCATGAAAATCAGGCGTCTTGTCAAGAACAGGTTTTATAAAGATCAATGAGAAAAGATTAAACAAGTCTTATGTGGCTAATAATGAACATTAAAATCTGTGCTTGGGTCTCTTCGATTAATTAAAACAGCAACTTTTTGGATTATGCTAGAACAAAACACTTCGCCGTCTTAGCCAAACAATGACATAATGGAAGCTGAGCTAAGAGCTCTGTAAATACATTCAAAATAAAAGGAAAGAAATGAGAGAATATTTCAAAGAAAAACACTGATCCAGAATCCAACAGCATTTGTCACTCTGTTAGGGTGGTCTGTCAACTTCTTTTTGTTTTATCCATTAGTATCACATTACTGGGCTCTCTCCTCATTTAATAGAGACGTTCATCATGGACGTGGATGTTTTCATCCTGAAACTTTCCTTCACTTCCCATACACACCCTTGACACACAACTCACACTGTGAAGTGATTCCTGAAAAAAAAAAAGAGCAATATCTCAAAAAAAAAAAGAAATCAAGGCTGTGGTCGCCGCACACTGACTGACAAATAACAAAGTTGGATGCCAACTGTGGAAACATGAATTAAGCAGAGTTTTCTGAAGAACAGCCATATTGCCACTAATCACAGAGGTCTTGCTGAGAAGGGCTTGATCCAGCACGAGGTTCTGCCCTCAGGCTAACGTCACTGCTTTATAATCTATAGCCATCGATTATGTGGCGAACTTCATCTCTTCTTTGATCAGACACATCTGGTTCTTTACGACTTAAGTAATGGGTATCGCAAGTGAAATAAATATTGGATTTTGCTCAACAACATACATCTATTCATGGGACTGAGCAATTTGCGATGCAAAACGGCATATTTTGTTAGCTAATGAGGTAGAATTGCAGGATTCAGTGTGCGATTCTACCCTAGTTCACACACACCACTGTCAGATCGCCAACAAAGACTGGTTAATAGAGCAACAAATCGTAGCTTCAAAGTGGCTGCAAGAAACTGGGTCAGCAACTAGCGGCATCACACCACATTTGAAGAAATCATTTTTATAGTCCTTATTTGAGAAGACATGGCGCACTGAATGAGAAGCATGTTGAGTCCAGAGGAAATCCTTCCAGTGCTGTTTAATATTATGAACGCAGATGGACAACATCAAGGGCAATCTGCTCAGGGTCTGGAGCTCTAATCCTGGACAGTGGGTGGAGGGGTTACCCAGGATTCACCAAAATTTGGTGGGGGTGGAGAAGAAGCAGAAAAGGCTTGAGCTTAAAGTCCAAGGTATGCTGTATTTCATCAAACACCACAGTAGTGTAAATGGCCAATAAATTAAATAAACATTGTAAAAAGTGTACATCTTTTACATTAAATATTTTTTATTCAGAAAGATGGTTTATGTCAGTGGTTTTCATTATGCTTATTTATGTTCATATGTCGTTTTAATATTTATGCTTATATTTGGTCTTCTGTTTGAGGACTTCAGAAATAAATACTTGTTGTATTTAAATTATATTAATAATTTTTTGTATTATTTCTAACCAGTTTTTAAAAAATATATAATATTACAATAGTATTAATTACTAGAAATGATTAGAAATCTAATTTATCATCATTATTGTTATTTTTAAATATGAGCTAGGTATATATACATATGAACATGCATTAGGGTGTTTCATATTATGGATTTATTATTGTTTTTCATATAATGGCAAAGTAGATTTCTTGATCCTGAAGTTTGTATGGTTTGCTGAAAGAGTATATCGTCAATAGCTGAAATTGGCATTTGACCTTACTCAAAATCAAAGAATGATTCATAACTTGTTTTGTTCAGCAGCTGACTGCATCATTACTCAATGACCTTTCGATGAAACATTCTGATTATTCCAGAATCTGATTATTAAAAGTCATGGTCTGAATATAGTGATCTACAATACATCTGTTCTTAATTCAATATGGCAGACAGTTGCATTAAATAACATCTGATATATTTATTCTCATTAAATCAGTAATGAGGCGCATTTGTGGTATTCCCCCATACAGATTATAGCTCCTCAAATTTGACCACAAAACAAAAACACAGCGATAATGATCACAGAGCACTCGATAAACAACAAATACTAATATAGTATGTAGCCACAAACATGAAAAATGGACACAAACAACCAAGAGCTGTTCGGATGATTTACCTAACAGACAGTGTAGTGTGACACAGATAAGAGAATGACATTAAAGGTCCTGTGAAGTGCTTTAAATCATGCGTTTTTATTTGTAATCTCAACTGAAACATGAAGAGAGGGTGGGAGCTTTTTTAAAAACAGCCAAAAGTGTTTTGTTTTATCACCACTCTGCCAGTGAGAGTGATTGAGCTCAAGTGCATCAAATGAGAAGAGTCTTGAAGGGGGTGGGACACGTCAGATACTAGAGAGAATTTGATTGGTTTGATTGGAGATTAGATGAGAAACTGAAGTATGAGATGACATGAAATAAAAAAGTTGATCCATTTAGGCAAAATTGACAAATTACCACACAGCAAAAAAAATCAGTGTACATTTAACTCAATTTAAGTTTAACTTAACACTCCTTCGGTGTACATATGACTCTCTCCATTTTGGAGTTAAAATAACACTTTCTGAAGTGTGACATTTTGTACATTACTCACAGAGTTCATTTTAACACAGTAAGAGTTTACTCTTACATCGAACTGGAGTGTGTGTTACCCTCCAAAGTGTTAAAATATTACCTTTTTTCCTACATTATCAATTGGTGTGTGTGACAGATAACAGTGATCAGATATGTTGAAAATAGTTTTAATTTATTAGATACACTCAACGCGTTGCATTTTAAGATGCAACAAGACATGTTTCAAGTTTAAGTAAAACATACTTGTTTGATCACTGTTTGTCCGAAAGAAACAGTTAGAGTAAAAAAAACGGAACTTCCCATTACTAGTCAGAAATACACTGCATATTGGGTTAAAAGTTACACACTGAAAAAAAAAACCTCTTAAATATACACTCTTTCACACTCGTGGATTAAAATGTACTCTAGTTTTAACACTAAACAACACCAAAATAAAATCACACTTTATATTCAACACTTGAATTTTTGCTGTGCAGCTTTACATATTTAAATCAGCTTTATATCTTTTAACGCAAATTCTGTCACTGTTTTGGAGTCCCTTTATTAATGCATTATAAATGCCAACTTATCCAGTATATGTTTTATGCAGCGGATGCCCTTCCAGCTGCAACCCATCACTAGGAAACACCGATACACTCTCATTCACACACATACACTACAGACAATTTAGCTTACCCAATTCACTTATAACACATGTCTTTGGACTGTGGGGGAAACTACAGCACCCGAAGGAAACCCACGCAAACATAAGGAGAACATGCAAACTCCACACAGAAATGCCAACCGACCCAGCCGAGGCTCAAACCAGCGACCTTCTTGCTGTGAGGGAACAGCGCTGCTCACTGCGCCACCCAAAACTAACAATACACCATTTTAATTTTATGGGATCTTTAAATTAGTTACATTAGCACAGTTGCATTAAAGATAGAATTGTGTTGCGGCAACAGTTGTGACCACTCAATAAGGGTTTTTTTTAAAAAGTTAGCTTGATAAATTGATTTGATTAGTTTAGCTAGGGGAAAGAGGAAACTTTATTTACTGGTTTCTCTCGAGGTTTTTTTTTTCCCTTCACTTCGTCAATTGGTGAGGTTTGTTCCTCGCCACTGTCGCCACTGGCTTGCATGGTTCAGGACTTGTGGAGCTGCGCATCGATGGATTTGCTCTTTAGCGTAGAAATAGAAATGAGGATATAAAGATGAAATAAATAGAAATAAAGATTAATCGATTTTATTTGCTAACACTTTCCAAAACACACAACATAATCTAATAATACTTAAATTGAATATCACTTTAATATGAACTAATAATGTGTTGTGGCACATAGTTATGAACTTGAACCAGAAAATAAGTAAGAATTAAGAACTATTCTGAAAAACAACCATTTTGACTACGTTTGCAAGTTGATTTGTATTAATTAATATTGCAGTGTATGTTTTCATACTCAGCTCATGAGCTCTAACTTATCATTAAATAATACAGTATTTCATTTAGGTATTAGTATAAGGCTAGTCATGTACTGTTACTGTTAAATGCTACCAGTTGAATTAAGAGCTTGAACCTAAGTCCTTCGCAATGTCACATGCCGTTTACAATAGTGCGTTTTGGTTTTAAAGCACATAAATTATGTTATTGTTCCATCTGTGTCCACTCTACTCCAGCATCTTTGACCCCAAAAAATGAAGAATTTTGAAAATGCTAAAATACATCTTTTTAAGTTTAGAAATGCTGGTGTTGTGTTCCAGTATAGAGAGACTGAAACACAAACCTTTGAAAATGGAAGTGTGGCTATCCACAATCGCTTTATGAGTGATCTTACGGACTATTGTATATTGTTCCCTGAATAATCAAGCACCTCTCATATGATCATAACACAACTGGTAGACTGCTGCAGTACAGATGCTGGCAAAATATGTTTATGCCCAGTGAGCCCAAATATTATTCAATTTAGGCTGTATAGTGTGGACGGAAAAAAATTCCTGAAACATAGTAAAAACGCCAGTCTGGACAAGGAGCGTTTTCATCCTAAAAATCATTATTTTAAAATCGAAAATGCACTAGTGCAAACCCAACCTAAGTTTGTACTTCTTATGGTTTTTCCACTCCATCTGTATGTTTACACCTGGTACTAAGACCCATATTGGTTGATCATATATAGGACAAGGAAGATATTTTCTCATTTACTGATGTTTTCATTTGTAACTTTTGTCCACTTTTTTCAATTTCTTACAGAGGGAAGTCTTTCTTTCAGAATAATTAGTATGCAGTGTTGGGGGCAACCCATTACAAGTAACATTATTTACATAATAATATAACTTTTCTAAGTAACGAGTAAAGTAAATTATTTAAAATAAGTAATAATATTTGAGTAACTTTTTTGAAAATGTAACGTGAGTTACTTTTTAGCTTAATTAATTAGCTTTTAAAAAATAAGTTGCTGAATTAAAATAAAAAAATTACAATGAATCAGGCAGTCAATGAGAGAATGTGTTAATTATTTTTGAAAGCATCGAAGAAAAGGAAAGGGGGATTGTCTCAATGGACAGTGATTATACTTGAGGCAAATACTTCAAAAGTAGCAAACACGTTGCTTTAAACTTTCAACAAACTTTTATGTAAAGCTCTGGGATCAGGAAGTTCTCAGATAACATTATCTATTGATGTGTTTTTTAAAAGTAAATGAAGGTGTGGGTTGTGCAGTGTGTTGTTAATTGCAGAGCTCCTCTATTTAAAAAAAGAAAGTAAGAAAAAGATTTGAAAAAGATCAAGCCTCAGCCAGGTCAGAAAACGCAAAAGTAACGTAAAGCATTACTTACTACAAAAAGTAACTGAGTAAGGGAACTACTTACTTTTTTGGGCAGTTGATCAATATTGTAATGGATTATTTTCATGTATGCATGTATGCATGTATGTATGTACTGTATGGGCCCTTTCAGATTTTTCAATCTAGTATTGTGACCGAAGCTTACAGGATTTACATTTGAACACAAACTGAGACAACTGAGATCAAAACAGAGAATAGCAGTTTTAATTTCTGTACTGACAGCTGCTAAACTACACTGAAGGCTGTTGGTTTTAAATCAGGACTATTTTTTTACCCTTTCGGCCACCTCTGGAAGTGATTGAAATTGGACAACTCAAAACATTAAACCCTGTTTCCAGTTGTATTTAGCAGTGACCACTTGTGATCGGATCAACAAAAGCATGTTAATTCCTGGTGTAAATGTGGTCCAAGTGACAACAGGGCAAACAGAATATTTAAACAGGCTTAACGTGACTGTCTGAGCCCTTCTGGCCAAAACATCATAACATCCTCCTGGAGACCACATGACAACACATCACTGAAGCCATACTAAACGCCACATCTAACAGCAAACATACTTGTGTTTGACTGAGGAAATAAATGGATGATGGTCTTAATTCCACTTTTAATACAACCTTTTGAAAGTTTGTTGTCAACAAGTATACCTTTTTGTCAGCAAGGTCGCATTAAATTGACCAAAATAACTGTGAAGGCATTTATAATGTTACAATATAACAAATAAATGCTAAATACTAACCCATCCCAGGGCTCCAAAGTGCGACCAACTTGATTGTAATTGCAAATAACTTTCTCAATTGTGTGACTAACTTGCACTGTTGTGACCAGCCATTCGAGGACAAAAATTATATATTTTAAAAAAAAGTCTCTGCAACTGTGGTTCAACAGACACACATTAGGCCCGTGTCGTGCTTTAACTAATCAGAGATAGTGAAGGCTGGTAGTAAGTTACTTTTTTTTGTAGAATTGTGCTTTAAGAACTTCATGTTGACCAGATTGTTAGTTAATCAGATCAAGTCAATATTGCCTATATGGATAGCGATTAGGCATGCCTTGGTTTAACTTTCTGACGCTATGATAACCTTGGATAAAAATACCAAGGTATCACAGTATTGTGATTACTGCTCTAAAATAAATTATTTTTAAATGTCTGAGTAAAAAAAACCCTTCTGCTGTCTTGATTAGTTTCAAAAACATTGATTTCTGTACAACACATAAATAAACACATTAAAAAAAACTCACATATACCTTAGGAATGGTATAACAGAAAAGTTTTTTTTTTTTTTCCAAACCGCGGTAAACATTGACACTGATTGTCGTCCTATGCCAAATAATTGATTTGAAAAACGGCAGTGTTAAATGCGATGTGGTCAAAAATTTGAGTGCACCTAACATTTGTGCTGGTTAGGCATGGAACGATAACCGTTTTCAAGGTATATAGCGGTATGGAAAGATTTTATGCTATACCGTTCCTAAATAACGGGTAAGAATTTTTTTTTGTTGTTGTTTTGTTTTTTAGGTGTAAATTGTAAAGACATTTGTGTTTTTGAAAAAAATGAAGACAGCAGAAGTCAATGATTCACTTGGATTATTTAGCTTGACATGTTTACTGCCCCAAAATATTGTAAATGTTTCTCAAAATAAAATACATTGTGTTCATGGGGGGAAACGGTTTTGTTTTTTAGTCAGATATTTAAAAAGAATATATTTTAGAGCGGTAATCACAATACCGTCATACCGCAAAACCGTGATATTTTTATCCAAGGTTATCATATCATCAGAATCTTATACCGGCCCATGCCTAGTGCTAGTGCACCAAAGAAAAAAGTTAGACGCACCAGTGCAACCAATGGAAAAATTTAGTCTAGTGCCCTGCAGTCGAATCATTTAACTATACAAAGACAGCTAAAATGAAACGAATATAGTTGCATCTATAAAGCTTTGCATGAGGAGCAGTGCACTCTGTTAATGTCTGGGTTTATTGATTATACTCTGAGTTTACATCAGGTTTCAGTCTCTGGAGCCGTGCAGTCTGGAAGCTTCCACGCACCTGCCAGCTCATTCGTTCCTGACAGCAGACACGAGGAGAAAGTCTCTCTACAAAACACAGCATGTCTTACACATCTCACGAGTCAACACACACTTTGCGGTTTACCGCCCAAAATAGCCATTCCACCTCACTAATGCAAACATCTTTGGATTTTCCAAAAAGATTTGACAGGTGTTTTCAAAACTTGTCTCTGGCAGTCTTTCAGAATGGTGCGCTCACAGTAACCTACAGAAAATCTGAGCTGTTCGTGGAAAGAGTTTGACTCAACGTCATAATATACTATTGAAATGCTACAGTAATTGCTTTTTTTTTGTAAACACAGAGAAACCTTTTATCTCCATTCCAAAATACTATTTTTAGTTGCTACAAAAAAATCTGCACAAGTAAACCGTAGAGCCTTATTTGTAGTCTAACTGAGCAAATGGTTTTCAGGTGAGAATGTTTCCTGAAACAAACTTCAAACAAAGTTACACTGTTTTTGGCACTCACTCACAAGATTTGAATCAATAGCACAAACCAACCTGCTAATTCACGCTTTCAAATGTTGAGAAACACTTCCAGTTGAAGAAGTGAAACACTTCCCAGACAAATGTGTGAGAAGGCCGTAGGGGGTGGACGCAGCGGCAGTGTAATATACGCGGATGTCAGAGGTGAGCCACTGTAGGAGTGAGACCCCTCATTCAGATTCATTCATGCACTCTCCGCTCTCATTGAGGACAATGACATGCACTTTACAGGGGGCTCTCATATGTAAATGAAACCCTACACAGGGGACAATTCATCAAGTACCCATGCTTGCCATAAAGACGGATATAGCGATGGCCATCCACAAATGAATGGCTGTTTTCAACACGATTTACAATGTTGCCAACAAAGACTAAAATAGGGCAATAATGAATGGACAAATTTTCAATAGATGCTCTAAATCAGATTATTTTTGGGCCTTTCATTGGTAATACATCGGGTTTTAAGAGTTTTTCCATTTTTTTAAGCCCTGTTCACACAAACACGGGTATTTTCAAAACGGCAGCTTTTTCAATGCAGTTTTGCGAAAGACGAAATATATATATATATTTTTTATTTATTTAATTATTTAACCAGGAAATTCCCATTAAGATACAATATCTCTTCTACCAGAGAGTCCTGGTCGAGACAGGCAGCATATAGAACAAAGATACAAATAAATACATATCACAACATTCAAAGACAAACCAAAACAATATAAACCATAATCAATTATTAAAATGTGCACTGCTCTAAACAGACAGGCTTTAAGATATTCTTAAATAAAACATTTCATATTTAGTATATCTTGAAGCTCCATCCAAATCAATCATCAATCAATCAAGCACAATATATGGAGCATATACAGAATGCAGATCGACCTAACTCTGTATAAAAAAATGGCATCTTAAGTAAGAGTATATCTGTTATTGAGCAGCAACCAATTATATATATATATATATATATA
>CAIGQQ010033541.1:14872622-14894801 GCA_903798035.1 Danio albolineatus
TCTTTCTTTCTTTCTTTCTTTGGTTGATTAGTTGGTTGTTTGGTTGGATGGTTTGTTGGTTGGTTTGTTGATAGGTTTATTGATCCTTATGCAAGACATTGAAGTTTGAAACAACATATGCAAAAGATGACAGATTATTTATTTTTGGGTGAACAGATTTTGGATACCTTTGAAATATTACAAAATGGATATACAATTGAATGGAGACAGAGAAGCAAGCCATAAAAAAACATTTACATTCAACACTTGGCTTTTTTTTTTTACAGATGAAATACTCAGAATGGGTGCTCTGCAGATGAGGTATTGTACTCTTTCAACTGCAGGAGTCCATAGAAACAATGAGGTACACAGGCATTCTCGGGCCCAGGTGGTTTTAATTTGGGAGGCGCTTATGTGCCTTTAGGTCATTTATTATTTCAAGGAAAGTGAAATTAACTATGAAGACAATGTTACACTTTAAGACTTATGGACACTCAAGGAATGACCACCAGTCCTGCCAAGTAATCAAGATATGTTTTGACATTTGAGGGACACATTTGATCATAAAGAAAAACAGAAATAAAAAACATCAGCTGTACAGTGCCTTCAGAGAGCACTCAGGCTGTCATTTCTGCATTTAGTCATTCTTTTAGTATGTTGTAGTAACAGTGATTTCCATTTTAGTTCTATATTAAGTTCACATATTTACATTTAATCATTAAGTGGATGCTTTTATCCAAACAAGAAAATTAAAAGCAACCAAATACAGGTACAATGCCAAATCTCAGTTTGTCCAATTCACTGCTATTATTAACAATAAATAAATAAACCATATATTATATAAAAAAGATCTGGAAATGCTCCTGTTAGAAGATCAATTGTTGACAAAAAAACTTAAGTTAAAGTCTTTCCTGCTGTAATGCTGTATAGCCTTCATCTAAAGATTAAAGTCCTTGAAAGTGATTTTGTGCTTCCACAGAGTGCTTTTTGAAGGGCACAGTCTATACCAGTGAATTAAGGTTAGTGGTTGGTTGGTAAGAGCCAGCAGTTGGTTTATACAGAGATTGATGAACAGAGGTTTGGAACTCTAGGACATGCATGCTTTCATAGTGTACACCTAACTCCGCCACTACCCCTCACTGTGACATCACTAGATCAAGTGCATGTGTCTGAGAGTGCGCTTGATCATGCATGTGCACGTCTGCAGCTAGACACTATTAGAGTTTTCTCTTTGGTTTTTCATTAAAAATCCCTCTCATTGCCACATTGGTTCAGTTTTGTGATGTAGGATTTGATTTGTAGGATTAATACAGATAGTCAAGCCTAGACAAACAAGAGCTTGAACAAGCAGTTGTACAGCTAAAAAGAGGCAGATCCTCCTTTTAATCCTATTAATGTTGTACAAGGCATATCTGCAGGACCAGGCAGATGATGATCAACTATGATTGCACCTGGCGCAACTGAATGGAAAAGTTACAATGAAGGGTTGGGTTGGCTGAAACCTTAGTTCTCACTTAAAAAGGTTGAGCGCCATCAGCATATTTTTGAATTAGAGATCATAATGATACTAAGTAGAATAAAAGAAGGAGCCCAGTAACGTAGTGCTGATGTAGTTAGATATTACGACATAGTCCAAATATCCCAAAATATCCCAAATGACTTACCTGAGAAGATCTGAACCACTGTACGATTCCTCTGTGATGGGAGTTCTGTGTATACAGTATATAATTGCAGAAGCAAATACAGTATGAGTCTTTTTGGTTAAGACTGCACATTTCAGTTCATATTCAATACTAATTCACCCCATCTTAGCCAAATTAGAAAGTGTTGGCTTGCAGCAATGTTCAGCTCATAGCAAAAATATTCAATTGGATTATGTCTCAGATCAGACTCAACTATTCCAGAGTTATACGCTTATTTGAACCATTTTATCATGCTTTTTCCATTATGCTTTTAGTTGTCATCTTGCTGGAGCAGAATCTTTGATTAAATCCAGAGTATGTTGCTACCACCATCATCAAGTGGATGGAAGAGATTCATTCATTCATTCATTTTCTTTTCGGCTTAGTCCCTTTATTAATCCAGGGTCACCACAGCGGAATGAACCGCCAACTTATCCAGCATTTTGTTTTACGCAGCGGATGCCCTTCCAGCTGCAGGATGGAAGAGATGTTTACCAGAATCTTTGCTTTTGGTTTGCGCATACAGTATGCTTTGATTTCAGATCCATCCTTATTCTATTGGATAAGACCAACTTTTGTATCTTAAACTTTTATTTTTTCTGTTGTGTGTGTGGTAGGTCAAATGCATTCTAATGTCTCACTTGATGGAAGGTTGACAAAGATGTTTCAAAGGGAGACGTCATAAAAAAGAAAAAGCTAATTCTGTTATTATTTACTCATCCTTAATTCAAACTTTTGTGTTTCTTCTAACGAGTAAAAACCAGTGACTGCCAGAGTATTTGTTTTCACACAATTAATGTTAATGGCTACCAGCTGTCAGGTAACCATCATTCATCAAGTATCTTTAGTGTTCAACAGAAGAAAGAATCTAATAGAACTATCCCTTCAACCAAAATATCCTAAAATAACAGTGATTTTATTATGTTTTTATTTATTGCATGCTTGTATTATTATAAATAATAATGATATGTATTATAAAAGCTTCAGTTTCAGTCATACAAAAAAAATGTTTATTCGGTTTTAGCGTTAAGGTCACAAAATGCTTTTTCTAGTCACATTTAGAGAAATATTCTAAGTTATGAACCAAGTCAGTGATATTTATTGTGCAATCTAGCAGACGAAGAGGCAATGACTCCAGAAGAGCTTTGCCAAAGTAGAAAAAAAAGAGGATTTTTACGTTTTCCTTGTACTGCTAAGTTACAACAGATAAGGATTTATGGTGCATCCATTTCTCAAAACATGTTTCACAACATTGACTAGATTCTTATTTGTGATGCAAACAGGAGCCAGTACCACATTTGTGACTGATTAGATTATGTGCAATTTGGGTCAATAAATTATATCTGCAATAGTTTGATGGAGTTTTAGAATTATTATTCTGATCACCAAGTTTAATAAAATCATGTCAACTAACACTTTTTTGTTGTTGTTGTTGTGGCATAACACTTTATTTTGATGGTCCATTTGAGTATCAGTAGACTGTCTGCTTAATATCTGTTGATACTGACATTCAACAGACATTTAACTGACTATAAGAAAATTAGCAAGTACATGTCAACTTACACTACCCCTAACCCCAACCCAACAGTCTACTTATAATCTAATGAGAATTAGTTGGCATGTAGATGCAATATAACTTAAATTCAACAAACTGACCATCAAAATAAAGTGTGACCTGTTGTTGCAGCACTTTAAAAAATGTTCCTGTTGTCCCAGTCAATTAAGTTAACTTATTTTTTTAAACAAATTTAAGTGGTTTAAGCATAAATCAGTGAAGTTGTTCCCCCACAATCCCTCAAGAATTGTGTCGATTCCTCTCATTTTAATTTAGTAGATTCAACAAGCAGCAAAAATCCTTTTTTTGTTTTTATTTTTGAGTGTGGCTATCAACATAATCACACTCTGTCAAACCTCAATACAAGCACTCAAGCACTTTCCCTTTAAGGAAAAGACAGCATTTTACATAACTATGAGTCATCACTGACCATGCCAAAGCAACATGTTTCAACCATATTGAAGGATGAAGGTGTAATGCTCGCTTCTGACCCTTTTGGCTGAGCGCTTTCTTCCAGCGTTCAGAGATGAGCTCAGCTGAAATGTTAACGCAGTGAGGCCATTGCACAGACTGACACTAAACTACCCTCATCATCGCTGGCCAGATGTAAAAACCAGACGGTGCACCAGGCCAGACACAAGAATAGACCAGACTCAACATTATATAGTGTTTGTAAACAAACATCCACTGCTGTGGGAAAAAAAAGTCCCACTGAAAAATGACAGAAAAATAAGAGTGTGTAAATTCAAGGACCTTGAGGTAAAGGAAACCTTCTTCACTATTTAATGTGGAATAAATCGATGTTTACTCTCAACAGGGTAAACACACATTCGTTGTAAATGAGCATTTCAGGTCTGGGTTTTTTCCTCTAAGATTATGCCAATAAAATTATCCATATGGAGTAAGAACATCGTTAACAGACTATTTGAATCAACATATCTTGATTTAAATAGCTGAAATGCTCATAAACAGTAGTACACAGTTCTTATTTTGGGATTTCGCTGTTAGCTGACCCTCACCAAATGCTCTGAATGCTCCATCTGTGGTTTCTTTATTTGTTTATTTTGATTATTAATTTTCTTTTCGGCCTCATCTCTTTTTTAATCTGGGGTCGCCACAGTGGATTGAACCGCCAACTAATCCAGCATTTGCTTTACACAGTGGATGCCTTTCCAGCCGCAACCCATCTCTGGGAAACATTCATACACACTCATACAGACAATTTAGCCTACCCAATTCACCTGTACCATGTCTTTGTACTTGTGGGGGAAAGCGGAGCACACAGAGGAAACCCACGCAACCACAGGGAGAACATGCAAACTCCACACAGAAATGGCAACTGACCCAGCTGGGGCTCAAATTAGCGACCTTCTTGCTGTGAGGCTACCCACTACGCCACCGTGGCACCCTTGTTTATTTTTAGTGAAATTAATAATTTTATTATATAGGGATGCATAAAGTTTTCCACACAATCAATTTGTGTTCGGAGGCATGAAGTAGTTAACTTATCATAAAACAATTAAGTTGTCCCCAAAAACCTCAAGTATGAACAAACAGAAAACGTCATTTTTTGAGTGAAAGGACCCAAACTGCATATTTTTCACACAAATATTATCAGCACAATGGTTTCAACATTGTTAAAAATGCTTCTAGAGGATCAAATATATAAAGTACTGATGCTAAACAACTTTTCCATCACAGGAATAAATTACAATTTAAAAAATAGGCAACTGTTAGGTAACATTTAGGTAAAAAAAAAAATCATATTAGGTAAAAAGAAAAAAAAAACTGCAAATATATCATCCCCTCAAAGTTCATATTTTGTAGTTATTTTTTGGGGGGAGTATAACTTTTTTAAAAGATACAACTTTAAAATTAGATGTAACTACAGAAAAGTGAAGAAAGAAAGTAAAGGATTCATACAAATTCTTTTCGGCTTATTCCCTTTGTTAATCTTGGGTCGCCACAGCAGAATGAACCAACAACTTATCCAGCATGTTTTACGCAGCGAACGCCCTTCCAGCTGCAACCCATCACTAGGAAACATCCACACACAATTATTCACACATCTACGGAAATTTTAGCTTACCACGTGAACCACGTCTTTGGACTTGTGGGGGAAACCCGAGCACCTGGAGAAAACCCACGCAAACACGTGGAGAACATGCAAACTCCACACAGAAATGCCAACTGACCCAGCCAAGGCTCGAACCAGAGACCTTCTTGCTGTAAGGTGATCCTGTTATTCACTGCACCACCATTTCACCGGAAAGTGAAAGATTTGCAAGCAAAAGTAATTTCTTAAGTTTAATGTACAAGAGCAACAATTATGATAAAAAAAAGATTCATGAGTTGCAAACATGACTCATTGATGAGAAGTTGCAGATCAGATACAATATGGTTTTAATAACAATTCTGATGATCAAAGTGGACCCAGAATGTATGAATCATTCACTGTTTTCTTTCTTCTTTACTTTTATTTATTTTGAATTTAGATTTTTTTGGTTAATTTTCATTTATTTTTTCCCGCTCTTACAAACTAATACACAGGTATCAATTCCAGTTCCTGGAAGGCCGCAGCTACAGTATGCACAGTTTAGTTTCAACCCTAATTAAACACACCTGATAAAGCTAATAGAGCCCTTCAGGCTTGTTTGAAAACTACAAGTAAAGCCCCGGTCACACTGCACTTTTCTCCCCGTAGACTTCCATTCATACACAAGCAAATGCAGCAGACCGGAAACACAAGCTCATGCGACAAGTTTCGCAGTTCAATGCGTTGGAAAGTTCAAACTTTGAGAACTCTGACCTGCGAAATAGCATCATGTGATTGCATGAGACCAATCGAAGATTAAAACATGACCTCTCTGAACAGAAATTTAAAATACAGACCAATCGCTCGCTTTTATTAATGTCTTATCATCTTGTTTAATCCCGCTCCTTTTCGCAGCGCCGCAGAATTTTGCATGCTCAAACTCTAGTGTGATTGCAGCTTAAGTGTGTTGGAGAAGGGTTAGAACTAAACTGTGCAGAGCTGTGGCGCTCCAGGAACTGGACTTGCCACCTGTGCATTTTGATCATGTGATCTGGCTAATCCTCATTTGACAGACAAACTTGGTCCTGGAGTGTGCAGAGTTGAGCTCAAACTTGCTTCAACACACCTGCCAGGAAGTTTCTAGTATATCTAGTAAAGGCTTGATTAGCTGCTTTAGGCGTGTTTGATTTAGGGTTGGAGCTAAACTCTCCAGGACACCGGCCCTCCAGGACTGAGTTTGGACATCCCTGCATTGCTAAACATTTTTAGTTCGGCTATGATAATGGTCAACATGCATCCGAAATGCTACACTTGTTTTTTTGTTTGTTTTTTTCCAGTTAACTGCATTTCTTTTCAGTTACTTTGTACTGCATCAAAAACTTTAACAAACACCCTAAAACATTTGAACTGTAGCATAAGTCTAAATTAATTTATCTGGAATACTAAATTCTAAATACTAAATTAATTTACCTAGAATTGTAAAAAGACCAGTTATTTTAGCACCAAAACAAAAATCTACAAGTTCATTTATTTATTGAACGGCAATACGTAAAAAAATAAAAAATAATAGTAAAAAATAAATTAAAATAAATTAAAACTTTGTACAGAGTTTTTGTCAACAATTTGGGAGAACACGACACGTTCTTCTTCACAAAAATAAATAACAGATGATGTTTGAGGCACTTTCAAGACCATAGTTTATTTCATGGTAATAAGAAAGTATATACATTGGGGTCCCTTTATAGTGAGTGCTAAAGCTACACACACGATTTTCATTCTCTTTTACTGTTCTGACACTTAAAAAAAAAAAAAAAAAAAATCCCCCATGTCTCAAGTCGACTCGTCAAAACAATTGGTGGATTTCCCAGACCATCGCTACATACAATAAACTATTGTGAAGCAAGCATTTACCACCATGGCGGAGAACAGAGAGCGAAACAAAAAGCATGTGGATTATTGCAATAAAAATCTACATAACGAACAAACATCATGATTGAACGAAGGCGTTTTTCTCCAAAGATCTTCGCTGTGTAAAAACAAAATTAAGACATGCTTGTGCTAACTGTAACATGCCAGGCAAAATGAAGATTGATACAGATTGTATGGTAAGCAGCATGAACACAGAAGAAAATTATACGCTGTACAGATCAAACTAGATAGTGACAATGCAATGTCAATCCGTCTTACGTAACTATCGGCAAACTGCTAATGATAATAAAATACTATCAAAAATATACTGACTCGATAAAATGGCGGAATCTGCTCTTACATATAAAAGTCACATTTCAAAGTCTATTTATATATACACATTTAGTATTCTTAAAGTCCTATTTTTGTTTAGAGGTGAGAGTAGATTAAATGAAAACCATTTGACATTCAGAACTCCACCATAAAACTCCTCTTAGAACCAGGAGGATTTGTGCAAACCTCGGGAAATATTGAAGGAAAACGAGCCTGTTCGCACTGCAGATGTGTTTGTTTTCAGGGAGGACACAGATTCCGTTAAAGTAAACTCTTGTGGTCCTGAAATTTGTTTTGGGTAGGCATACACGAATGAAGACTGCGGAGCGAGTGAGTAACAGAAGTTTTCTGAATGGAGCTCCATTAATGCCACAATGAGCTACAGTCCATACAGCACCTCATTCTGCAACCAATCTCAGGCACATGAAAGTATTGTAAATCAACCTTGAAGTAACGTGAGAGAGCGATCGAGGAATCACGACAGTAAATGTGTGAAGAGGTAGAGTTTGAAGCATTTCTGGGATGTTTATGGATTTGAGATGGTGCGGTTGCCGAAAATAAAAACTAAATAAAAATGACTGCGCATAACCCAACCAATAAATAACAGACAGACAGGTCTTAGAACAACCGTTTGTTTTCCATATCTACATTGTTTACTTACTAGTCAACAAAACGCTGCCTTTTGGCCCTGCTCACACCTCGTATGGGACGATTCAACCAAAAACAAAAATGACCTCTTAATTTACTTTACCCTGTGCGGTTTTAAACCTTTCGGTTTCTTTCTATTTTTAATTTACTATCGGAGTCATGTTTTCACTACTATGGAAGCTGATTGTTGCCAGCAACCATCATTTTTCAAAGTATTTTATGTTGCTTTCAACAGAAGAAACTCAAGTTTGAAACAAGCGAAGGTTGAGTACATTTTTGGGTGAACCATCCCTTTAAGAGACGGTTTTCATCAATCCGATTGACTTTGAATATATGTAAAAAACACGTTTGACTCTCAAAGTGTAAACACGTATGTCATGTGGAAGAATGTGTCCCAACAGAAACACAGACGACCACCTATTCTCCGAAACCTTCCTGTGCCAGAAAGGAACAAAAGTCAACTGTTCACTGTATCATTTTCTATCATCTCCTTTCACACTTGTATGTAAACTGTCCAAAAAGCTCATACATCCTATCACCTTTCCTATCCTAACACAATATTAGACCTGTGGATTTTCAAATTGCATTGCTGTTCACTTGTTGTTTGGATTTGTCGCTTTCTCCCTCTCTCTCTCCATGTCTATCATTAGCTCTTGCTCTTACCAATCACCTTTTGTTTTGCTATTTTCTCTTTCACAGGTGTTTGCTGAATGGATCCCGAGCCTGTCGCTCTTCATTAGGGTGTTTCCTCGTGGATCTCTTCATTCTGTGGACTTCTAACAGAAGATGGTGCTCTAGACTCATTTTTAAACAGACAACTGTTACGTAGCGGAAGCACCGCGCTAGGCACATAAAGTTAAGGATGACAGTCTAATAAAAAAGGTCACCCAGAGTCCCCGTTCCTGCTCCCCCAAGCACACACACAGAGGCCAAGTTGTCAAAAAGAGGTAATGATCAATTTTGTAATTAATCTAAATTCACCCTTCCTAATTTTCTTAGTAAAAGTTCAAGTGGTATTTGTAAGGAACTAAATGTGAGTAAAAAAAAACAGCGCCTCAGAATCCATTCAGGAGTGAACAATGCATTTTGAAAATCTCAGCATCAATTTCTTGAACAAATTTCCACCACAGCTCTACTGCTTATAGACACGAAGCATTCAAAAGGAGATGGATATTAAACACCCAATCTGACTGACCAAAACACTTCCTAAGAGGTGTAAACGGGGCTTTCGTTTCAGTTGCGCGAATGTTAGCTGTTAGCATTAGCACCCTTTGCTCAAATAACTTATCTGTCATTCCAACAGGGCTGACCTGCATGACCTTTTTTTGGTTACTTTTCAGCCTTCGTTATTAGACAACAAACTGACAACGAATCGACTTAAAAAATATACACTTCAGTGTATTTATTTGCAGATTAGCATCGGTTGAGCCGTACCACTGTGCAATATACACAGCTTCTGTCACAAATGGATCCCAATTGGATGAAAATGACAAAACAGAAATCAAATTCTTGAATATTTTCGAGTCGGTCAAGCACCGGACACAGATATCCAAGCGTGAAAACATCGAAAAACAAAAACAAGCCATTTTGTGCAGCGATGCTAAAAACGTAAATCTCAACAGTACAGTGAGAATGTACCCATCGGCACTCAAAATAAACTGGTCCCCTTTTCCAACAAGAGAGAGAAACCCAATGATAGATCTTGCAGGGAGAGAAGTGAGGAAGGGAGATTTATCTACAAGGAAGGAAAGAAACCACTTTCATCCACCGCTCCTCAAACCTGATTTTACCAGTCTAAGCGTTGTGTTTGTCAGAAGCGAAGCTGCTTCATTTGGTGAATGCGGCCACCACCGCCCACAGCAGCTCATTGGCGTTGTTCTTCATGCTCTCGCCCTCGGGCTCCAGGTCCAGCAGCTGTCGTACTCTCTTCATGGCCAGATCGTACTGCTCATCCAGCAGCGGGGCGAACGCGTTCTCCAGGACGTCAGACGAATGGGCCAGGAATATTAGGGCCAGAAGGCGCTTGTCCATTCGTTGAGGGTCGTTCACCCACTTTTCCAGCACGGACTCCTGCACTTTCTTTATAAGGCGCTGCTTTATATTATTATTAGTGAGGGGGTGTGTGGTCATGTCGAAAAGAAGAAAGTTTTGTTTCTCGGTGGTGAGGACGCCTTTCTCCACCAGGTTTTTGGCCAGGCGCTCTCGGACGTTACGCAGCTGATAATGAAGCTTCAATGGGTTCCATGTTTCACCTGTAAAAGATAAAACACTTTCAGTATTAAACATTCAGTGATATTTGGTTCATTTGAAAGGGACAGAGATGAATCTAGCATGCTCTTTATACTAGAAATTTATTTATAACTTTAGCATCTTTGGTCATTTTTCATAATGATGTTACGGGTGATAATCTTTTCAATTGCTCTGTGGCTGTAGCTTAAATGTTAAAAAGTATCAGGGAAAAAAAATAATAAATTCACAAAAAGTGACAGAACTAACATTAAAACCATTGTTGTAAAGTTTGTTTTAGAGGCACAGCTCCCATAAGGGCCATATATTTGTGAAGGACTGAGACTAAATTGAGTAAATCAGGTCTAATTGCAGATTCCAGATTGAGCAGTTGTTGCCAAAATATATTAAATCAGAAATGATTAAAACGCATAAGTATTGCTACGGTTACGCCATCCGTAACCGTAGACGGAGTTTTTGAGCACCGAAAATTGAGCGTTTTGGCAACGCTGGAGAGGCCGTTTTCATTCTAAAACGCTGCTGCTCCGTCTCAGTGTGGATGGGGGAAAACGGAGACATTTGAAAACGTAGGCGTGGCTGCTGAGATTCGCTTTTGGGTCATTGGGTATCCTTCCCTTATTCATCAAGCCCATATCACATGACTATAACGCCACAGACCAGCCTTCACTGTAAACAACATGGACAGAAATGGAAGCATTGTTTGCACTATTGTCCATTTTAGGCACAAATGTGCAGTTAAACTCTGCCTTTTTTACTGCAATAGCTATATTAGCAAGAGGCAAGCTACTGTTTGAGCACTCGCTAATCGCTCGCGTTTCAAAGCAGCATAAGCCCTATTTAGAATGCTGAGCGAGACACATGCTTCCTGTTTATACTTGAACGCGCATGCCCAGAGTGCACGAATGGTCACGTGATTTATGTTTTTGGTGGAGTAGTGTGTACAGAGATGTGTTCAGAAACGCTGGGTGAAACGCTAGTGTGGACTAGGATCGTTTTCATGCTAAAACGCTGTTTTAAAACTAAAACGCACTAGTGCAGGGCTATTCAATTGGCGGCCCGCGGGCCGAACCGGACCCCTAGGCAACTTTTTCTGGCCCTCCAATTAGCGTGACCAAGACATCAGAAATGAATATACAGTAGTTTTGTCAAAAAACGGCCGCTATAGTTATGAATTGACGTGCGTCTGTTCAATACAGCACGAGCTGCAGTTTAAGGCTGCGCAGAGCGTGAGTCACCTGACATTAAGCGAGTGAAGCAGGCAGCCGAAAACATTTGGATATGTTTGTAGAAAAGGCCTTTTGTACAGTGCACTGGTAAGGTTGTGAGGGAGACAATGATTTACCGATTTCACTATCAACTGCGCTTTAATTCGTCACGGTTAATTAATCGTAAAGGCTTCTCAGTTGCACGTTTCTGTTGCAGGAAACGAAACAGCTGCATTTAAACAAAGTTATGCCAACTGTGCGCTAGTTTAAAGTTCCAAGCTTGTACGCCGAGTCCAATACGCACACAGACTGAATTAACTGTAGCGGCGGGCCGTTTCAATATCACATCCTTCCCGCGCGCAAGTTTGTTATTTCTGATGTAGAATATGCCAATGTGTCCGCGCAAGCAGAGCAGCGCGCTCGCGACTTTCCAGGCGCATGCAGTAGAAAACATCCTATGCTGTAGCGGTGAGGTTGTGCGTGGCTTTAAGTGCAATGTAAACAAAAGATATGTCAGACGAATTATTATTAAAACGATTATGTATGTACACTCTCAGAAATTAAGATACTGGAGCTGTCACTGGGGCGGTACCTTTTCAAAAGGTACATATTTGTACCCAAAGAGTCCACAGTGGTACCTCAAAGGTGCATATTAATGCCCAAATGTACCTAAAAAGTACCTTTGAGGTACCATTTTAGACCCTTCTGGTACAAATATGTACCTTTTGAAAAGGTACCGCCCCAGTGACAGCTCCTGTGCCTTTATTTCTGAGGGTGTATGAATGCAGATGATAACAACAGCTAATCTAAATACTCAGGCCTACCTAGTATAAAGCTTAAATTTACATTAGACGTGATAACTGTGAAACCATGATTATTCTTCAGACTCTAATCATGCAACCAAAATCCATAATTGTTGCATCCCTAATTCTTATGCAGTTCAAAACATATAAACGTGTTTGAATGTAGAAGAAGCCTGCTTAAACAATGCACTGCTTCTGTTGTGCTTTGAAATACAACATTCGAATGTTTGTTAAAAAAGCCACATTATAAATTGCACTGAAATTATGTAGTTTCAAAATACAACATATTAACATTTTAATGTAGAAAAAGCCCATGTGGGTGTCTTAAAGAGCAAAAATGAAATTGTGTCATTACTCGTATTGCAAGTCCAACCTCTCCGGCCCTTCGTTTGGGATGCTTTTCATGAACTGGCCCCCATGACAAACTAATTGAATAGCCCTGCACTAGTGTAAACGGGGCCTAAGAAACCAGCAACCATGCTATGCACTTAGGCCCTGTCTACATGAAAACAGGTATTTTCAAAACCACATTTTTTTTCTAAGCAATTTTGTCATTAATCCACACAAAAATACAGGATCGGGTGACTGAAACCAAAACTTCCTGAAAACTCCAGCCAGGGTGAAAAATCTGTGAGGCCGTGTGGACAATGCAACTGGAGTTTCTCCTTCATGACATCACTGTTTTCTTCTTTCTGATTGACCAACATGGCCACACCAAACGAAAAAAAGACATGATTGGGGGAAATTCTGCATGTTTGCAGCAAATGCATCACATATTCCATGTTGCTCGCATTGCGGGACGGTAATCCAGTCGTTCTCACATTTGCATTAACTTGTATGCAATATAACTGCACAAATACTAAGTTCTGCGTTTGGTGTGAACCCAGCATAAAAGGCTTTTATTAGCACCTGTTGGTTCGGTGAGCCCTTAACATGCATCACAGAGTGTTTTTGCAGGTTTTATGTGGTCATATTTTTTTTAAATATGGAGGGGGAAAACTCGGTTTATAAAATACCCATGTACATGTGGAAATGCTCTTAGCCAGTCTTGGTTAATGTATAATAATTTTGATTAAGTTAGATGATGGCTCAGATTATTTAAACAAATAAATGAGAATGTACTATGCAATATACAAAAATCAACCACCCGCAAAAAATAAAAAAATAAATAAATAACAGAAAAAAAGAGGGAAAAAATAAATATTGTGCATCTTTGTGCAAGCTTCCAAGCAAACACTTTTTCCAAGTCTAGACACTGATAGAGGTCATTACATCATTCATAGTTTTGAAAGGTTTCAAGATTGCAGCAGCTTTACATCTTTCATAAGTTGCTGGCATTCATTTGGAATGCTTCAGTCTCTTGAGCGAGTGCAGCAGCTCAGCTGGTCAGCTCCTGTGCTGAAGCTCAACAGCACAGATATCTCAGGATCAAAAAGCAGGCGGTGCTGGAGCATTTGCTAGTCATCAGCCTGCCTAATTTATGGCTCTGATATAATTCTGAGCACATTTTATCCACTCTCTGAACGAGGACGGCAGCTCCTTCTCTCAGACGCTTTGATCTTACCCTTTGGCTCTGCAAACGCAGATATTTCCAACTGAGCTCAGAGCCGCAGCAGGTACCAGAATTCACACTTCCCCTATTTGGAGCAAAATGATCCTGGATCCAGCTTTTTGATCTAAACCGACCACTGTATACTTAGTTGGTAGCAATGAGAAAAATTTAATAGAACTTTATTCACATCGAATCACATTGTTCAGACGTTTGGAGATGTTACAGTTTTTTTAGACTGTTATTAAGTTCCCCCAAACATGAAAATTCTGTTATAATTTACTCACATTTATGGCATTTCAACTAGGGCTGCTCAATATATAGTTTCAGCATTGATGATGCAACGTGTGCATCTGCAATAGTCACAACGCAAAGACATGAAATGTCCAGTCTGAAGTTGAGCAAAATTGCATTTAAATCACTGTATTTATATGGACTTTATATGATTTATGCAAAAAATATTTCTTACTTAGAATTTTTGTCTTGTTTCTAGTGCAAATATCTACATTTCACAGTGAAAAAAAAGTTATTTCACTGGCCTCACTAGAGGATAATTTCCTTAAAACAAGCTAAATATCTTAATTTTCACTTATTTCTTCTGACAGGGAAAAGTATTTGGTCTAAGATTTTTTTTTGATATTAGGATGAGAAATGAGACAAAACAAAGTAAGAAAAGCATTTTTTGCATTGTAGTTATTCAATTTCTGTACTTAATTACTGTTAGACCCTCCAGAAAACCGTAGAGCTATTCAAACCCTCTTCTGACACTCTATTCATGTCGCAATAAAAAAAAAAAAAAAAAAAACGCAGAAAAATAAAATATTGTGATATCAGATTTTTTTTAACATCTTGCAGCCCTCATTTCAACGCACTGTAACCTTCGTTCATCTTTTCAGAAATAAAGATATTTAAATGAAATTAGTTGAAGTTTTAGTTGAAGCTCTGAAGTCACATGGAATCTTTTGACAGTGTTAGTGGTTCCTCTTCTGGCCTTTGAATGAATCAATGAACAAATGTTTTTTGTTGTTTTGTTTTCATTTTTGGGTGAACTAACCCTTTAATGCGTAAGGAATAAATGGCCACATTTTACAATAAGGTTTCATTAGTTAATGCATTTACTAACGTGAACTAAGTATGAACAATACTTGTACACAATTTATTCATCCTAGTTCAACATTTACTAATTCAAATTCATGCTTGTTATCATTAGTTAATGCACCATGAGTTAAAACAAACCAACAACGGACAAATGCATTTTCTGTATGTACAGTTCATGCTAAGTAAATAACAAAAACCTTATACAACCTTATTGTAAAGTGCTACCAAATAAATTATACTGATCAAAAGCAAAAGAATATATAATACATTACAATGATTTTCAGAAAGAATCCTGAAAACAATGTGTCCTGGCTTCCAGAAAAATATTCCAAAATGATTTAAGATTTAAGATATCAACATATTATAATGGTTTCTGAAGGGTCATGTTGAATTGAAGCATGTGCAATGATGCTAATATTCAGCATCGTCATTGCAGAAATTAAGTACATTTTAAAATACATTTGAACATTATTTAGAAACTGCAATATTATTTGACAGTAATATTAGTTAAACTGCATGTCTGATCTCCTTTCTAAAACCTCATTGACACCAAATATTTAAACAGAACATAATACGTATATAATATGAAAATATAATATAAAAATCTGTTCAAAAACTACTTTAAGTATTGTTATTAATTCTATTTAGCAAAATAAGTATGACTGATAACAATATGTAAAAATAAAACAATGTTTATGATGTTCGGTTAAGCTAAAGCAGTAAGTAAATAGTATAAATAAATCCAAGACTGAAGTCAGTATGCATAGTATTTAGTTTTTCTCATTGATAACACAAGCATCAATGTAATGGCATAAACGTACACTAATGATCAAAAGTGTGTTAATTATAAGACTTTTCAATGTTGATGAAAGACTGAATTACATCAAAAATTACAGTAAAAAATGCATTAAAGTTAAAAATAACTCCAAAGTTCTGTGCAAAACTCACCACTGAGTAACTCTATCCAGCTCTGCACGGTTTCAGGCGGTTGGGTGTCTTTTATATGTTTCAGAGCCTCGTCCAGCAGCACATCCCCTGTTGGAGCATCAGACTTGCATATAACCTAAGAAAAAAAGAAAAGAACTGAGAGTCGCTGAACACATTAAAACTGCCTAATGCATGAAAGCGCAGCAGAAATCAAAGCAACGAACTCATGAGGGTAAAATCAAGTGAAGGAGATGAACTACTTTAACTGAAGACCAAAGCATTTTAGCCCGTATATTAAATGTAATGCATTTTCCAGGCATACATCAGAGCCCGGTTTAATAATAAAAGTTCTCACTTACAGCAGCCAACACCAACCGCAAAAGAGACTGGCCTTCTGACACACTATTGATATCAAAGAGCTCCCTCTTGTGGCAAAAAGTGTCCTGCACAACTGTAAATTTATTGACATCAGAGTGCTGAATTCTACACACACATACAAAATATACTGTATCGTCTATTAAACCTGTGGCTGTATAGAATCAGTAGAGGCTGTAGTGTACTTGCATAAAAGATTAACAGTGGAGTGGAGATCAAAATGAAAGACCTGCATATTCTTACCACAATTTTGAGTTTGAGTTATCCTATTAACTTCATATGAGTAGTTTTAAATATATTACATGTTTTATATATTCCGTATTTCCGAAGCACACTACAACACCTTCACTAAAATATGTTAAGTATTTAAAGTGAAGCGATGAAGTGATTAGCAATTGCTAGCGCTTCATAAAAAGATTTTAATTATCGATCTTATTCCGCAATTTGGAAAATGACTAGGAATAATGAATGAGAGCCTATGGTCAAACTACTTGCTATACAAACAAATATATAAAAATAAAAAACTACAAGTTTGCGTCATCAAGCAGCATAATGAGCTGTTTTTATGGCTTAAACACAATGAATGAGACCAGAAGATCCAAGCCAATAAGGATTTCAGTATTTTTGAGTTGTATTGTTTGATCCCAGGCGCCACGGTGGCGTAGTGAGTAGCACGTTCGCCTCACAGCAAGAAGGTCGCTGGTTCGAGCCCCGGTTGGGTCAGTTGGCATTTCTGTGTGGAGTTTGCATGTTCTCCCCGTTGTTGCGTGGGTTTCCTCCGGGTGCTCAGGTTTCCCCCACAAGTCCAAAGATATGCGGTAGGCTAAAATTGTCAGTAGTGTATGAGTGGGAATGTGTGTGTATGGATGTTTCCCAGAGATGGGTTGCGGCTGGAAGGGCATCCACTGTGTAAAAAATATGCTGGATAAGTTGGTGGTTGATTCTGCTGTGGCGACCCCGGATTAATAAAGGGACTAAGCCGACAAGAAAATGAATGAATAAATGAATGAATGAATGAATGAATGAATGAATGTTTGATCCCAATCAGCTCTATAGTGAAACACACAACAGTGTCCCCGAGATAGCACAGAGTAATGTTCATCTCTGATACAGATAGAAGACTCCAGCCACTGTCATTAATGAATGATTATTTTATTTGTTTTTATTTTGCCCTCATAGTTCACTGACAGGTTTTGTACAGTAAATATGCTCACATATTACAAGTGAAAGATTTTTTAATGAAGGGTGCATTACTTGATTTAAAAATAACTGAAGGAACTTAATGGCGCCACGGTGGCCGAGTGGTTAGCACGTTCGCCTCACAGCAAGAAGGTCGCTGGTTCGATCCCCGGCTGGGCCAGTTGGCATTTCTGTGTGGAGTTTGCATGTTCTCCCCGTGGTTGCGTGGGTTTCCTCCGGGTGCTCCGGTTTCCCCCACAGTCCAAAGACATGCAGTACAGGTGAATTGGGTAAGCTAAATTGTCCATAGTGTATGTGTGTGAATGAGAATGTATGGATGTGTTTCCCAGAGATGGGTTGTGGCTGGAAGGGCATCCGCTGCGTAAAACAAATGCTGGATAAGTTGGCGGTTCATTCCGCTGTGGCGACCCCGGATTAATAAAGGGACTAAGCCGAAAAGAAAATGAATGAATGAATGAATGAAGGAACTTAGTAGCACTATAGTACTTAGTAGGTACTGCATTTGAATTTAAATGTACTGCTCGGTCGTTCTAAAAAAGTACGTTCTATACAGTATGAATGTGAGAAGTACACATTCATGAATTCTCTTGCGGGGCATCATGGGATAGCGCAGATTGCATGGGATGCACACTTAAGAATCTCGCCGGAAGTAATAAGTCATCCGGGTACTTCTCGCATGCTGATTTTCGAATTCAATGAATTCTGACATACTACTCGGCTTGCATACTGTTTTAAGCATACTGTATAGTATGGAAGTATGAGGTAATTCGGACACAGCCACTATCTACAATTATTTGTTGAACATGAACGTTGAACAACTGAAATTAAAACTCACATTGCCTAAAACCAGCAGTTAGTTTTTTCTTTTAAAAAGTGAAAATATATAACTCGTGCTTTTGGAAACAAAATAAATAATTTTCAATGTTTTTCATATTAAAAGCAGAAAATAAGCAGTATCTCTTTTAAAATGTAGTGCAAAGTAAGGCTCAAGAACTGGTCCATTGTCCTACTTGGCCAGAGATCTGCAAAGTGGCTGCAGTGAGAGGTCCCTTTCATCGCTGCTTGCAGCTTAAATTTCATTTTAGTTTCTTTATAGCTCCAAATCACAACAGGATTTATGGATCCTTTACTAAAGAATAGGTACAGTTATTTCTTTTATTAAACGCCAAAAAATATGTTGTGTCAATCACATGGAAATCAGGAAAAAATATATGTGGAGCCACGTCTTATGACCTTATCACAATGTGCATTCATCCAAAGCCTGTTTGAGCAAGGCTATGAGTGTTTTATCAACTGTAAAAATTCTAACAGATGCACATCTGTTGGTATAAGTTGCATCCTTTCCATCAACTTGTTCGAAACACAAACAACTTAGTATTTATTTTCAAACATTTGTTTCATTTTAATCCAGCCTAAAATGTGACAGAGAAAGCGTGCTCAGATTTTTAGTAACAATTTTAGGCTACTCTAAACATCAAATGTTTAATGGCCCATCTGAATTATAGTAAGAACACAGAACAAAGAGCAGCTCGATTTTACTCGTATAGAAATCTGGTAAACAAACGAAAAATAATTATCTTCCATGATAGTTTATAAGACTAGTACAGAATACAATGCATAAAAATAAAATTTATTGCTCCGAATCGCCAAATAATCTCTGTTTATAGACAAACACATTACAAATACTGCAGCAAATGTTGAGAAAAGACAGCATAAAATATGTCATTTGAGGTAGCAAGAAAACAAAATGAACCCTATACAAGTTTGAACTGACATGAGGATGAGTAAATGACAACATAATGTTGATTTTTGGGTGAACTATGCCTTGAATGAGTCGTAGAACATAAACACTGCCAAGGGAGGGATGCAAAACAGGAAACCTCTCCCAATCGTGTGATCATTTCCAGAGCACTGAACAGTCTGTCTTACCTTCCGGGCAAGCAGGCTTTTCCTCCTCATGCCACAGGCCTCCAGCTGCAGTCTCCCTCGTAACGCCAGCTCAATGAGCATGCAGCCCCTCAGGCCTGACGAAATGCAGTCGTTCCAGAAGGAGGTGTAACCCTTACACAAAAACAATACCAACGGATTAAGTATACATGCAGTTGAGGGCTATGCACTTTAGAGCTTCAGTGTAGCTGAAACGAAGACAGTTCCAGTTACATTGTTACACGAGTATCTTCTGACTGTGTGTGACAGACTGCATTTCTTAGAAAGCATGTCCTAACTACACTGTAAAAACATCTATTAATTAACAGTTTCTGTATTTTGTGACTCATAAGTGTTTTCTGCTTATTTACGGTTGTCAAATGCATAAATGGACCTTGATCTCTACCTTTTGATATTGAAAATTCCACTCAACGGTTTAACAAAGTTACATTTATTGACATTTTAGTAACTTGAAAAAATATAATGCATTTGAAATAATATATAAGAGAAATAATGAAGGGCGCCACGGTGGCGTAGCGAGTAGCACGTTCGCCTCACAGCAAGAAGGTCGCGTTCGAGCCTAAGCCGGGTCTGTTGGCATTTCTGTGTGGAGTTTGCATGTTCTCCCCGTGGTTGCATGGGTTTCCTCCGGTTTCCCCCACAAGTCCAAAGACGTGGTATAGGTGAATTGGGTAAACTAAATTGTCCGTAGTGTATGAGTGTGAATGGATGTTTCCCAGAGATGGGTTGTAGCTGTAAGGGCATCCGCTGCATAGAACAAATGCTGGATAAGTTGGCGGTTCATTCCGCTGTGGCGACCCCAGATTAATAAAGGGACTAAGCAGAAAAGAAAATGAATGAACGAATGAAATAATGAAGAGACAAGCATCTTGTAAAATAATAAACGGAAATAAATCTGTAAAATAACAGTAAACATACTGGCAGTTTATTAAAAGGTTTTTGTACCATAATTTACAAACACCAACCCAGACAATAAATCACTTTAAACTATGAAAAAAATGTCAATAAAAGTAACTTTAAGCTTAGAAGTTGTTGGAAGAAAAGTCAAGGTCCCGTAATACAACCCAAAACCTTAAATAAACGGGCATAACAATAAAAAATAAAAACATGAATCACAAAATGCCATGACACAGTAAACGCTATATTTTCCATTTTAAAATGGTTTTGTCTTAACTATCCATGACAGCGGCACGAAAAATGTCTATTTTAGAAATGGTTTCTATTTCTGCAAGACAACAGCATAAACTACTATGACAATGACCACCTCAGGTGCTGATTATGTGCTTTATTCATTGTTAAATTTGACCAATCATGAGTCGAGAAACCATTTTGTGTGACATTTATTGCCATACTAGCCTAGCATATAGTTCACCTCAGATCTTAAGAACAAAATAGCAAACGATTTGAAAATTAAAGGTAGCACTATGACTCAGTGCAAACCAATATCAGACACTCAACCATTAATAATGTTAAAGAGGTTTAATATGCACTAATTAAAACCTTAAAACCTTAATTAAAACCTAATAAGCACTAATTAAAACCTTACCATACCAAATCGGCTAGTATTTAAACGTTTCTGTCCCGTTGCGTTTGGTTCAGACAGTCAAAATGCTTGTCTTTGGAATCTTGTCGGGTCACGATGTTACACATGAGATTCATTAAATTTCTTCTCTGGCTATACCAGTTTAGCTTCTTGTAATCTGCTATTTGAATTTCAGTGTCTTATTTGATTTCATTAACAGAAAAAGTGTATTTTGCTCAACACCACAGGATAGTAATGACTTTAGTCTGCAGTGTCGAACTCAGCAATGGATGAAGTGAGCAATGGATTTCTCCAGCATTAACAAGGCCTGCTTTGTGCGGATCTAGCCTCCGTCCCAGTGGCTACTGCTAAGAAACAACAGGCCTCTTTCAAGGTACTGGCAACACAGGCAACGCTCTGCACATTAGGTGGAGCACATGCGCAAACACCCATTGATAGAAGCACTATGTTATATCGCTCGGTGCTTTTGAAGAACTGTTTACTTTGTACTGTTTTCAACAGATGTCATTCAAAGACAATAGGCCTAGAGGTCTGTGCTCTTGATGGAGACACAAGAGAAATGCTAAATAATTAAATAAGTCAAAAATCTGGATGTCAAGTTCACTGAAATGCAAAGTGCTCAAATGTAGCATGGATTTTTAAATTCAACTTCGTGCAAAATGCCCCCAAACTAATTAACTTTTACTATATTATTTATAATAGTGGATAATATAATTTAGAATTTTATTTAAAGTTTAAAAGAAAAACCATGTAACTTTGGTATACTTCCTCAAGATTTTCTTTAAAATGAAAATGTAAAATCTACCCAAAACACATTTTCATTGATGATTATACTAATTATTTGGCAACACTTTATTTTGATGGTCCATTTGAGTATTAGACTGTCTGCTTAATATCTGTTGATACACATTGAGACATTTAACTGACTATAAGAAACTTTGCAAGTACATGTCAACTTACACTACCCCTACCCCTAACAGTCTACTTATAATCTAATGAGAATTGTTTGCCATGTTAATGCAATGTAACTTAAATACAACAAACGTTTTATCAAAATAAACTGTGACTTAATAATTATATGGAACCCCTCATTTGATTAAGTGCTTTGGGTGTATGGTCATACACAATAAATACATATTACATGA
>CAIGQQ010033541.1:14894811-14909306 GCA_903798035.1 Danio albolineatus
AAGTGCTTTGGGTGTATGGTCATACACAATAAATACATATTACATGACATTACTAATTAATCTAAGAGAAATTCTGTCAAATATCCAAGTTTTTTTTTTCATATAAACAAATGTGCATGATGATCTTAAGTTTTAAAACAACTGTGTTTATAAAAAATGAAAAATTAGGTTTATTAAAAATTACATTCACCTCAAAAAATCATTTACACTTTAAAGATCTACATCACCTACGGAAGTCTGTTTCTATCACAGAATAACAAAAAGTAATCATACTCACAATTCTGAGTTTTTATTACTTTTTCTTTAACATTTTAAGAATTGCTAGACATTTTGCTTAAATTGTAACTTTATCTATTGTAATTGCTAGTTTGTATACTATAACAATCCACAGTTTATAGCTGACAACATAGATAAAAAAGTTTGAGGTTAGTAGGAATTCTAAGAAAAGACATTATCAAAGAACTTAGAGAAGAAAAAAAAAGTTTATGTAATAACATTAAAGGGATAGATCCAAAATGAAAATTTCCTCAATTTTAACTCTTCCTCAAGTGGTCACAAACCTTAAAGAGTTTCTTTATTTTGTTACACACAAAAGGATATTTTGAAGAAAGTTGGAACAAACCAATCAAATGGAAGTGAGTGGTTACAGGTTTATAACATTCTTCAAAATATTGAATGCATGCTCAACAAAAAATAAATAAAACAAAACTGGTTTGGCGAAGGCAGAATTAATGATGGCAGAATTTTCTTTTTGGTGAACTATTAAACTTTTTTAATTCACTTCACAATATAACGATTTTTACTGATTCTGTATTTTACTTTAGCCTTTCGGAACGCAAGAGGTACTGTATCATTCAAAATAATCTCACTATAATAGTAGTACATAAGTTTTATGATGACCGTTTATGATACTTTGTTTATTTCCCACTGAACGCATATTACAATATTGTGCAATTAAACAACAGCGTTCAAGCTCACAAATGTTCTGTCATGGTTTTCTTGTTTACACTGTGCTGTCATGGGAGTGAACCAGATACTTAAGCTATGACAACAACATAAGAGAGCTCACTGAAAGCTGACATAAGCAGACACTAACTAGGCAAAGACAGCTGTAATTAAAAGACAAAACTATTGGCGGAGACCAACCACATGCAAAACAGTGACCTTTATTGTACTTTATTTACTGTGTAGTTGCTGGAGTGAGGTCAATGCCGAATATTATTCATTCATTCATTCATTTTCTTTTCGGCTTAGTCCCTTTATTAATCCGGGGTCGCCACAGCGGAATGATCCGCCAACTTATCCAGCATATTTTTTATGCAGCGGATGCCCTTCCAGCCGCAACCCATCTCTGGGAAACATCCACACAAACTCATTCACACTCATACACTACGGACAATTTAGCCTACCCAATTCACCTGTACCGCATGTCTTTGGACTTGTGGGGGAAACCGGAGCACCCGGAGGAAACCCACGCGACCACGGGGAGAACATGCAAACTCCACACAGAAATGCCAACTGACTCAGCCGAGGCTCGAACCAGCGACCTTCTTGCTGTGAGGCGAACGTGCTACCCACTAGGCCACCGTGGCGCCTGCCGAATATTAATTGAATAAAAATAGAGTCTAGGCATGGGCTGGTATAAGATTCTGACGGTACGATAACCTTGGATAAAAATATCACGTTTTTATGGTATTTTATTCACTGCTCTAAAATATATTCTCTTTAAATGTCTGGGTAAAAACCTAAAACCTTTTTCCACCTTGAACACAATATATTTTATTTTGAGAAACATTTTAAAAATTTTGTAACGGTAAACATGTAGGCTAAATAATTAAATGAATCATTGAATTCTGCTGTCTTCGTTAGTTTCTAAAACACTGATTTCATTCCAATTTAAAACAGCATACTTGGAGATCTTTTCTGCTAGAGATACTGCCGTCCCAAAAAAAAAAAAAAAAAAAAAAAAAACCTAAATAAAAAAATTCTTACACAGACCTTTGGAATGGTATAGCAGAAAATTTTGGCAGTTTTAAAACCTTGACTTTTCTAAATCGCGGTATACCTTGAAAACAGTATACCTTGATCAACCTGAGATGCTGAACGAATTGTAAACACCCAAACATACCTGTAAAAGAAACTAAACCAATCTACAAGTCAAACTTCTATTGTGTAAAAACGCATCAATTCGATGGTTTGAGAGGCCAAGTAAGCAATAATATTTCGAAAGCATTTTAGAAATTCAAATAAAAATGTACTATACAAGCAGCCACGCAAGCATCAAACATTGAAAGTCTACACCTTGGTATTTGCATGTAAAACACAAGGAACACTGCATGACTTCATCAGATAAAGCACAGCAAAAAAAAAAAAAAAAAAAAAAAAAAAAAAAAAAGACATTGGCTCAGTAAAACACCATTTTTCTGAAAGATACTAATCATTTTGTACCCAAAAGCCAATGTTGTTGCGAGGACAAAATAATGCAGCAAGCAGTAATTTAACATGAAGGGGCTGCAAAGAGTCTTCAGTAACAGTGCCCTGTCGAATGCCTGTCGAATACCATACAACGAGGTAGGTACAATACACTACCCATTATAGATCTAAATTAGAGTTGGTCAAAACACCAACCTGTCTAAATTTAACCTCTTCTCTTTATTAAGGACAATCACTCTAGTAAACCCCATCCTGCTTAAAAGGGAAGCGCTCACTATGGTGGATTAGACTTATGCCAATATTCACTAATTTAATATATCGTGTTAATGAACTTGTACAATATTAATTTTGTGTATATTTCAAAATATCATTATTTATAATTGAATCTTGAAAGAGTACTTTTTAAAGAATATTCTGTAAGGATGGATTGTATTTGCAGTGGTCTTCAAAACAGCACCTCATGCTCGTGCACTTAATTGGTTAGCTTAAAAGTTTCACGTGTTGACATTTTCATTTGTTAATTTAGCCTGCTGAAATGTTGAGTGATAACTCTGTGACTATTTATAGGGCTGCTGTTCAGTAAAACTATAATGAGGATCCAAGAGTTAACATGACATCATTTCACTAAACATGCAAAAACATTTAATTGCTGTACATAATTTAATATATACATTACATACAATATACATTGCTGCAATAGCAAGAGTTCTGTGTTATACTGAACACAGCTAATGATCTGGTGGAGCTTAAAGCATGGGTTCTCATAATATTCGGGATGTCTTCCTTATTGTAATGACGTGATGCATGTCGTCAGTAGGCATGGGACAATAACCATTTTCAAGGTATACCGCGGTATGGAAAAGTCAAGGTTTTCATTCATTCATTCATTTTCCTTTCGGCTTAGTCCCTTTATTAATCCGGGGTCGCCACAGCGGAATGAACCGCCAGTCAAGGTTTTCATACCGTCAAAATTTTATGCTACACCATTCCTAAAGTATGAGTAAGATTTTTTAAATAAATTATTTGTTGTTGTTGTTGTTGTTTTTTAGATGTAAATTGTAAAGAAATCTGTGTTTTTGAAAAAATGAAGACAGAAGAAGTCAATGATTCACTTGAATTATTTAGCCTGACATGTTTACTGCCCCAAAATACTTTAAATGTATCTCAAAACAAAATATATATTGTGTTCAAAGGGGAAAGGGGTTTTGTTTTTTAGCCAGACATTTAAAAAAGAATACATTTTAGAGCAGTAAACACAATACTGTCATACTGTGAAACTGATATTTTTATCCAAGGTTATCATAACGTCAGAATCTAATACCGGCCCATGCCTAGTTGTCAGTTAATTATCTGAAGTTTTAAAATATGTATTTCAGAAAAGAAGACTTTTAAAAGATTGTGCAGTGCTGAACTCCTCTAGGAAAACATGCCAGTGATTTTTATCTGAAAAAAAATGCAACTAAATTGTTACCAGAATTCATGACAGTCTGGAGCTCAAGTTTCCTTTCAAATAATGAACGTGTGTGGCTGCAAACTCAGACGAGACCCGATGGAGATAGTGTGTTCTGTATTGTTCATTAAAGCGGTACTTTAGCTTTTGCTGAAGTTTGCATCCACTAAATACATCAGCCTGTGTCAGGACACTTACACTTCAGACATGAACATGGTCAAAACCATTTGCTTATGTTGTGGATTAAAAGTAATAAATAAAAGGTTTAGTGTCCTGCAAAGCTTTGTTCATCTTCTGAAAACAAATCAAGATATTTTTCATGAAATCTGACAGCTTACTCATCCTTCATAGACAGCAATGGCCCAGAGATGTTCCAAGTCCAGAAAAGAAACCAAAAACATTGTCAAACATTCCACCTCTCCTTTAACTGTAATCATACTAAGCTCCAATAACACTTTTGTCTGAAAAACAAAACTATAAATGTCACCGTTTGCCTATATCTTCTCTTTCACATCAGGTCAGGGTAAGCTTACTATGAACAGTATTATGTATTGCCATAAATCAGCAGCACAACACACAGGGGCTGTTTAGTCCATTGTAAAAGCACAACCTTAACAGAAGAGATTGGACAAGAAAGTTGTTCCTGGGGCCAGTACTATGAAGCCAGATTAGCTGGCTAGTCGGATAAGTTCAGTTTAGTTTGCACCAATACAGGCTTATATGGCCCGTTTCCACTGAGTGGTACAGTACGGTACGGTAGGGTACGGGTCACCTTTATCAAGCTTGCGTTTCCACTGCAAAAGGGTACTCTTTTGGTGGGCGTGGTGTATGACAGAAAGTTTGTCGATGTCATTTTCGCTCGAGGAAATGTCTACAGTAAAGCTTTATGGGTCGTTCACAAATCAAAGGAGAAGAACTTCTCACAAAACAGAGGGTTTATTATACACATAAACACTGGTGTAAAAATGTTCATTACTGACTGAACATGATCTGATTATAACTTCAGATCAATGATGCAAAATAGCCTACGGTCGCGATTATATCAAATAAATAAATAAATGCAGCATATATGAACACATACAGCCCCACACACTCTCCGATGTTACCAAATTACAGAAAAACTAGACACAGCAGACATTTATGCCTCATTCAGGTTCAAAAACAATACGAAATAGAGCCCGTCTGTGCAAACCTCTCATCTGTGTCTTTTATCTTCACCAGTACATGTAGCCTCTCCGTCATTATTCTCTCGTTAGAGAGTAAATCCGCCATTCCGAGTTTATAATAGTCCAGGTTAAGAACTTTGTTATTTCAAACATTGACGAGCACGTGAGCGCAAGAGACAAGCGAAACCTCACGCGCTCGCGCTTATGGGCTCGTAACACATAAGAATCTGCTCTTCTCTCGGCTTTGTGGCCGTTCAAGACGACGACAAGGTTTGTTTGAGCTCGGGTCGGCCATGGCTCGTTATTATATGCTGATATTATTTCGGAGCATTGTCTCTCGGCTGTGTATTAAACATGGCGGGTCTTTTGTTTTCATTCTGGCTTGTTGTTGTGCAAGCAAATGGCGTATCCCTGTAAGCCAATGGCGTTCAGCTGCGCGTCTAGCTCCGCCTTACGGCACCCTTTGGTACGCTTGGGACCCTTTGCAAAGGGTGACTAAAAAGGGGTACGGTACGGTTCGGTTCGGTACGCTTATAGACAGTGGAAACGGCCTTAAAAGAGTACCGAACCGTACCGTACCACTCAGTGGAAACGGGCCATTAGGTATCACAAAGGCAGCTCAGTTCAACTCCTCCATAACACCATAGCAAACAAAGAGTTATTAAAGTCAAGCTGCCAGCTAACACAGCTTTGTATGATTACAGTTGAACCACTGAAGTCACATGGAATGTTTTCACATTGTTTTTTTCCCCCTTTTCTAGACCATTGCTGTATATGAAGGCTCAGAGAGTACCTCTTAATCTGTGTTATGAGTTTATGTACAGATGTCTCAGGGAAATGGAATGACACGAGGGCATGCAATTATAACAGAATTTTCGTTTCTGGGTGATCTAATATTTAAATCTCAATGTGTCATCAGAAGCTTCTGGAATTAATTTTGTTTACTGGCATTTTACAAATCCCCAATGCCAATGGTTTTCCATAAAATTATATTTTATGATATCGTGTACTGAAAAAAACAAAATCACCAACATTTTGGGTGGCTTGAGGGTAAGTAAATGTATAGTACGTTTTCATTTTCACTTAGTTCTGGATGACCTGTCTCTTAATACGGCACACTATAATAAAGATTAACCTTGGATTTGTTCCAAAACAAATATTGTTTTGACTATACAGGCTGTATCTGGATCTACATGCTTCATACGAATGTGAACGTGGGTGTACGGATAATGCACTACATCAAACATCTCGAATCAATATTATATCTACCAAAATGCAATACACAAACGGCTTCAAACTGATAGACAGCGACGAAAATTAGCTTCATGTAACTTAACATTCGTATGACAATATAATAAAATGTCCATCTGGATACCATATGCTACATGAAACAGACAATCAATGTAAAATTAAGACATTTAAAGGCATTATTCTGTTTTTAAAACTGATCACTGAATTAAGTTGTTTTGAGAGTCTTGAGGTTCAAAGAGAGAACTTGGAGCTGCAGTGCAAGTCAAGCTAAATGCTATTGCATCACCGCAATCGTGTGGCTTGGTTTTATCTCAAACCGTCTTCAATTTATAAACAAAATATAATAATAATCAGAGTTTGAGAATTCAGCTTCTTCTATTCTTAAGAGAGCTAATTTATCAGCATCGAAATGAGCGACCGTTGTGGGTGATGATGAGAGACAATATGCTAACGTTAAACATCGACTACAGGAACAACAACTGAGAAAATAAAGCAAAACCAAAATAACCTCTCGGTCTTTCAAGCCCAGCAGCAGCACTTCCTCCATCAGGGTGAGTCTGGTTTCTTTGGAGTCGACGCTGTCATCGTCCTCCGGCTCTTCCCCACGACGAGGCTCGTAGTCCTCGTCGCCGGATCCACGCTCTCTGTCCGCGGCTGCCGCGCTGCGCGAAGCCTCGGTGCGTCTTTGCACCAGGCCGGAGCTCCGCTGGGTCAAAGTACTCATCTCTCTCTCTCAAACACACTAAAACAAAACCTCCGTCCCAGACAACCCCTGTCTGAGAACACACTGCCTTATTCAGTCCGATGCATAAATGATTTCCGGGGAGAATAAGGGAAATTAAGGTGTATATCGGGATTTGTTTTGGAAGGGCCCCCTCGCGATCCCTACCGCGGACCGTCGCCGATTCCGTCAGGTTTAATATGGCGACCAGTCCAGACGTGACGGGAGCAGCAGTGGATGTGGCATCCCAGTACTCAGGTTGTGTCCCAAAACCTGCCGAACTGCATACCGAGACTACATTTTTCAACATCTTTAGGTAGCACCTACTTAATTTAATTACCTAACCTATTTTGTTAATTTACTAACAACACTGAAAGCACTTTACTAACTTGAAGTGAAATATGAAACGTTAATATTAATATTCAAATATACTAATTAGAGCTAATAAAATAATCACTATTTAAAAAAATTATAACTATATGCATATTATTTTAATGTCCTATAATAAACACATCAAAATTACACACACACAAACCAAAATACTACTTTAACAACAAACATGTATTGTTCTGCAGTTAGCAGATGTCAATACATTTCTCCCCTTATTAATCTGGTGTCGCCCCAGTGGAATGAACCACCAACTTATCCAGCATATGTTTTACGCAGCGGATGACCTTCCAGCTGCAACCCATCTCTGGGAAACATCCATACACTCCTGCATTCACACACATACACTATAACCAATTTAGCTTATTCATGTCTTTGGACTTGTGGGGGAAACCAGAACACCTGGCGGAAACCCACACAAGCACTGGGAGAACATGCAAACTCCACACAGAAATGCCAACTGACCCAGGCAGGGCTCGAACCAGTGACCTTGCTGTGAGGTGATTGTGCTACCCACTACGCCACCATGACGCCCTCAATACATTTAATTTACTGAAATAGTTTTTTTCATGCAGGCCTATTATTATTATTTTTGGAGGTAAATGTCCAAGCTGTACAGAAGCCTGCAAGGGGATTTGTTTTTATTTGTTAACATGCACATTCAAGAAGTAGAATAACAATAAAATAAACACAATAACAAAAACGACCTTTTACAATAACTGATCATGATTGTCAAGTACTGATCTATTTTTTATTTCAATCATATTTTGTGGACATAAAGTGAAAGTTATATTTCTCCAGTGCGTATAAAAAGTATTGGCTACTTTTACATGAAAACATTTAGAACTCAATGTTCCAAAATAAAGCAATATGACATATGTCAAGGCCAAACTCTGACAATGTGAACTTTAAAGTTAGTTATAGAAAAATATTTTTTTAAAAAGATACAGTATTAAGTTTCTCATCTAGATCACCTTCACTTGATAAACACAAGAGCAGTGATGAACTGAAGTGAACAGAACCAGACTCACATCTGACTGTTCAAGTAACAGTGACTGACTGGCAAAGAGCAGTAGTGCAAAACAAGAGAAAGATGCAAACAGCCACGAAAATGGTCGGGAAACTGCTTTCTCCACACTTGTGCCAGCTCAGTTCAGCGCTTTCAGGAGCTTACATCAGTTTCGGTACAAATGCAGAAAAACACAAAAAACAGACACTGAACACAATCTGTGACTGAAGTGCCTGTTGATTTGGGGCAGTAGTTTTGTAGGCATCACAGAAAAACAAGTAAGAAAAATGTACACAAACGCAGATACAGTATGACAATAGCTTATGTTTCAATAGTTACAAGGATTTGCAGTTTATGACGATTTTTTATCTTATATTATAAAATAATTTCTATTTATTTTGTTTTATACACATATATTTGTTGTTGTTAGATCCATCTGATGTTGTTGTATTTTGCTGTGTAAGCACTGACTAAAAATACCCATGGTGATGCTGATGCTTGGTTGATCCATATCATTACAAAACAAATGGTTTGCATCACCCATATCTTGTTCTAATGATTACAATTGTATTGTGATGAAATTAGTAATAGTATTTTCGTGGGCTCCTTTGTCCTACAAGTGTGAAATAATCGCATAAAGTTCTAGAAATTATAGCAGCTAAGGCTGAACGAAATATCAGGCAGCCTATTGATGGACAGATAAGATTCACACAAAACAATGTGTGTTTTACAATAGAGCACTGAAGCTGACGTGTGTTGTTCTTTACATCTCGTTTCCTTATATTGGTTAAAAAAATAAAAATAAAAGTTCTCCTTCACACATTCAACATATATACCTGAAAGTTGACAACATTTCAGAGTTCTCACTTCCAGATAAAGCTGAAAACAGGCTGGATTGAGCTTTTCTATTCTTCATAATAAGCTCATTCTGATCACTGTAATGTAATACTGTACGGAATGTTACTTGGTATAGGTTTTAAATGTAGAGTTAAACCAAAAAATGAAAATTTCCTGTTGATATACTGACCCTCATGTCATCCAAAATGAACAACAGGTGACCTTTTTTCTTCTTCAGTAGAACAATGAAGATTTTTAGCTGAGCCTATGGTACTTGCTGATTCATAAAATGCAAGTCAACAGCGAAATACACTTTGAGAGTAAAAATCAACAACATATAAAGCAAACATTTAATACCAGTGGCTCTTGTGAGGTCTTGTGAAGCAAAACGAACAGTCTGAACGAAAAACAAACTGAACTTATCTCTACAGCCTTGAAAAACAGACCCGAGTGCCTCTATAGCACAAGTTCCTGTGCGTAACGTATCATCAGAAATTAGACGGATAAATTTAGATTTTTTCCCTAAATGTTATTTTAGCAACTTAAAGAACAGGAAGCTGTTGACTTACACTTTAGGAGTCACCAAAGACCACATTATTACCAGGTAAAAATGTTATTTTTAGCTCTACCGAAGTAGAAAAAAGGGTGCATTCTTGAATGATCTGAGGGACAACAAGTTGACAACAGCTAGTCCAATATCCCTTTTAAGTAACACTTTGCACAATGGAAAGCCTGGAAGTTCAAGCCTGTATCCTGTTCCTGTTTTGTGATGAGCAAGAGGAAAATACTAGGTATTGTTCTTAAAGTTTACATCCTGTCTGAATTCTCATATTATGTTTTCAATACAGTAGGGCACATTTAGTTCAACAAAAGCCTGTTTTACTTCCAAAAGAGACCCGCTTTAGCACCAAAGGCACTTTAAGTGCCATCAAGGCCACTTTAATCCTGTATCTAACTATTAATGTATTTATTAAATAATATAATCATTAAACGCTTAACATATGGTATGGATGGAAACAGATTCCCTATTACACCTAACTCTCAGCCTAACTGGCCTCGTCCTCCTGATTGGCCAGATTATCGGCCACCATAAGCCTTTGCATCAGACCTGTGGGAATGATGGGTTTGAAGGACCGGTTGCGGCTGTAAGTGAAGGGGAAAGAGGATGAGAGTCGTCCCGCCGAGCCGAATGAGGGCAGCCGGTGCTGAACCAGTGGATCGGGCCGAGTGGCCAGCGATGGGTCTCTCTGCTCCAGCACACGCTTCAGATCCTCCACTTGACTCAGCAGCTCCATCAGCTTGGTCATGACGGCCACCGAGCCTCCGCCCATGATGTGCACTTCAGGGATCCAGCGCAGGTAACGCTGCATCCAGACGCGGACAGCCGGTCCGTCCAGAGAGGGCAGCAGGAGCCCGTGATAGTCCAAGGGACGCTGCTGCCAGGACTCGTAAAACTCTCTGCTGGCGACGACGGGAGAGTCTGGAGAGCCCATCCAGCGGCTGATACGCTTCACTCGGAGCATCTTCTTAAGGCTGTCGGTCTCGTCTTTGAAGAAGCCTTTCTTGGGTGGGGTTTTGAAGGCTGAGCTGGGCAAGGATAACTGCCTTTGGTGCTATAGATTTGAAATAAGAATTAATTAAATATGAATCTGCAAAAACACATTGTTAATTATACAAATAGAACAGCAGTCAAAATAAAACAAATAAAAGGTAATGGAAACAAGATGGTGTTAGATGTCACTTGTAATTTCCCTCTTGACTGTAGATGTCACCAAATCACTGAAAAACTCTTGCAGCGCAGCTATGATCTTATTACGCCTGACCTTTTATCTGAATACACACATTTTAGAGATTTATCTGACCTACTAAAAATGTATGGTAAAAATGTATTTGTTTTCATTTTGAACCAAAAGGATGAAGTGAAATGAGACCTTTGTGGCCTTTAAAGTCAGCATGAAATAGCAGCTTTTTTCCCTTCCCTACTGTGACACTCATTCAAGTGCAACTGATTGTGTAAATGATGAGTAAATGGTAATACATTCTGCAGTTTCAAACAAAACAAATTAATTCAACTTTAATTTCACAGTGACTTTAACAAATTATTTAAGTCATAGTTTTTCATGAATAGTATTGAATTGTGATAATTATTATAATTCAATATTATTCATGAAAATCTGTAGGCATGACTATATTAATAGAAGGGTTATTTTAGTAGCATTGAGATGTCATTATAGTTAGTTTCCACTTATGCTTTTATAATTCTACATAATAATTTAAGCTGTTTTATTGTGCGGTTGTCATTTTAATTAGTCAGATGTAGTTTAGCCTCACATTAAACTAAATAAAATGCAGAAATATTGCATTAAATATGATTTATATTTCAGTTACAACAAAAGGAGATTTATCTTTAAGATTTTAGCTTTAACCTCATTCACAATTTCTTAGTTTTTTAAATCTGGGTCCTTGAAAATAGTTTTGCGATAAAACTTGTGCATCCATTTGCATTTATATCACTTTTAATATATAGTCATATATAGCAATATAAAACTGTCCTCAAGGGGGTAGTTTGCCCACATCTTCCTCTACATGGTCAAACTGTATAAAATGTAAGAGATGGTAGCTTTCATCCTCTCACCTTGGGTTTGTGAGGTCTACGTACAGTCCTCTCAGGTTTCACCTTCTCTGAATACAGAGGGTTAAAGAAGAAATTCTGGGCCTTGCTGTCAAACTGCACCGACCAGTCCCACACTGTAGGGCAGCTCAATGGCCTGCTTTGTGCAATCGGTGACTCGGCCTGCCAAGACAATCAAGTACAGGCAGTTAGAGAGAGGCGTACGACTGTACATGTAGACTAATGAGTGCTTTACAGAAGGCTGACTGTTTTCTCTTTAGCCACAGTACTTCTAAAAAGATATCTAGCAGTGCTCAACATCCAAAAACTGTGTAGTAAACTAATTTAATGAGACAGTTCACCCAAACTGTATTCTCCATTTATTCATTCATTTTCCTTCGAGTTAGTCCCTTTATTCATCAGGGGGTCGCACTTGAACTGCCAACTTATCCAGCGGATAAGTATGTTGTATGTTTTACACAGCAGATGCCCTTCCACCTGCAACCCATCACTGGGAAACATCCATACACACTTATTCACACACTACAGCCAATTTTTAGTTTATTCAATTCACCTATAGCATATCTCTTTGGACTGTGGAGGAAACCAGAGCACCCGGAGGAAACCTATGCCAACACGGGAAGAACATGCAAACTCCACACAGAAATGCCAACTGACCCAGGCGGGAGCCACTGTGTCTTCCCATTTACACACCCTAAAATGGTTTCATACTTTAAGGAGCTTATTTTTTTCTGCGGAACACAGAAAAAGATATTTAGAAAAATGTTGAAATCCAGTAACCACTGAATATATTGGTTACAAAGGACATTAATGGCTACCGGTTCCAACATTCTTCAAAATATCTTCTTTTGTGTTCAACAGAAAACAGTAACTCAATTGGCTTTGAAACAAGTGGAGAGGCAGTAAATGATGACAGAATTTTAAATTTGGGTGAACTGTCCCTTTAAGCTGTAATCACTTTATCATTAATCTCAACCTTATGCATGACATCAAGTACAGAAGTTCTACCTTTATTACACTTTCTCTATGATGGGCAGAATTGAACAGAAAAGTGCTGAAGATTGGCACATGGACACTGTCAGATAGCACAGTCAGGTAGGTTTCGGAAAACTGGAAAGCCGGGCTGTGCTGCTGAACAAGCTGCCACACGCACTCCAGGAACAGGAGGAAGACTGGAGAATGACACTGCATGATGACAAACAACAATTAAACTAGTCATTGTGAACTCAAAACTGACAACCCTGTTTTATTCTGGAATACTAAAGTATCTCAAATAAATTAGTTATCGGTGCAAATCATATTTCGTTTAAAATTTTAATTAAAATAACTTCTGTTTCCTCTTGCCAAGACATTTCTTGTCTTTTATACTGGCACATGGGAGAACAACCAGCTACTCAAATTAGATCGACCAATAGGAAACCACAGCCATCCAATAAATTTCTGTCATACTAGCTATGTGCCAACAGATGCTAATAATGTGCATCAACAGTAACTGTGCACATGAAGTGTTCAAAAGTGCCATATTATTTTTTTTCAGGCTATTATGTTTATATTCAGTTATTTCACATTAAAGGCAATGAAATAAACCTATTCCTCATCTTAAAAGTGAAGTAACTGAATCTACACACATGTGGAGAAAAATAATAATTTTAGAAGAACTCAGATGGCACTAAGAGGCTTTTGCATCTGAACTCAGGTACTTCGATATATTGCAAGCATAGATTTATGGGAATGGGTTAACAGGGCTTCATGGTAGTGAGCGGAGCTAAACATCTATTTTTGGCACACTGCTGAATATGACTTTTGGATCTGTACAACATTATGGGAAATTATTTATGCATAGATGATGCTATTAAAATTTTTTATTTAAAAATAAGTTTAATTCACACGGAAAAGTTTAATAAAGAAATGACAATAGGTCAGTCTGTAACTAAAGATAGATAAAAAATATTTTTTTTCTGTGGATCAAAAAAGAAAGAAAGAAATTGATTGTTGCAACCTAGCCAATGCCTTTGAGGCAATGTGTGCTTAATTATTCCAGACAAACACGACTTGATTAAGCATGACATAACTTTCTAACCTGATTAAAGACAGGTTTGTAACTTGTTTTTCTGGCTGCAGAACAGCTTGCAAATCTCGAAGGTTAACAACAAAAATGAGAAGGTATAAAACGGTAACCTTTCCTCTAAGCCTCTGAAGAAACAACAGGCTATAACAAGCATGCAATAATTACCCCCTTGTCTTTCTGATGGAGGTGATTGCATCGATCCAGGAAGGCATGGCAACCAGCCACCCACTCCTTCTGCACCAGACTCTGGAAACCCATCAGTGTTCTGTAATACGGGTCCAGCATTATCTGAGCCAGACTGGAGATCACACAGCACAGATCTGTCCCCTCTTCCTCTGTGAACAATCAATAACAACACAAAACATCAGCTGATACAATCTCAAAGTCACAGGGACAGATCCTGCCAGATTTAAGAGTATTTCTTTTCAAAGTGGAAAAAAGGGACCTGATTTACTTGCCACATATACACAGAATATATATTTATTATTAATAATAATAATAATATTTTATATATATATATATATATATATATATATATATA